>PVIU01001266.1:0-177500 GCA_004026605.1 Ondatra zibethicus
ACACACACTCACACACACATACACACTCACACATACATATACGCACATACACTCACACACCCTCACACACACATACATATACACACATACACTCACACACACTCACACACACATACACACACTCACACACACATACACACTCACACATACATATACGCACATACACTCACACACCCTCACTCACACACACATACACACACATATACACACTCACACACTCCATACACACACATACACACACACAACTAAAAATTAAGACAAAGATTATTTAAAATTATCTGTGTCTTTACTTTACCATCAATTTATCAAAGTGTAAGAGGAGCTGCACTTTATGATTCCAACACCATTTTATTTCAGAAATGATTTTTCATATCAGGTCCAACTGTATTCTCACACACAGTGATGTTCCTAGTAAGAAAGTTTTGCAAAAGTCTTGATAGGTGTATTTCTTACAGGATTGCAATTCTTTTTATGTTTTAAGGAAATTGAAGCTTCTTAGATTTTAATGAACTAAAATGCTAAGCCTAGGAAAACAAACAGGGGAGTCCTTTGTGGAAGGTCAAGTCTTGTTCCCAGTATGATATACTTTATTTTATATTAGGGGATGAAATGAACTACATTTCCTCCCTCTAAGCAACTACAAAACGCTGTGCCAACTGTGCACAGCTGTGATTTCACACAGTTCAAAGAGCTCTGAACCTATACAGGAGCTAAAATGAAGTAACATTCTGAATAAAATCAAATCAGATTCTATCAGGGCCCGATGAATGCATTATGCCCATAAAGCCCAGTTTCTGAAAATGTATGTATGCTGCTTCCTGAACAAACAGGTAAAAATCTGTCTTGTTTAAGAAGCAAACATTTCAACCATTTCAACACCTTGACTAAGAAATGGCCGTTAAATCAAACCCGTTCGCTATCAGGCTACAAAATGGACGAAGTGTCAGAAGCAAATACACGTTAATAGGTGGGATAGTAAACACGAAATGAAAACATCTTTGCAAATGTAACACTTAGGAGATGGATTCCCATCACCCGCTGCCTTGCTGTGAAGTTCATGGTGGTCCTTGGGTAGAGCTGGGATGCCTTCCTTTGCCTTTCCTTCTTAATGTGTCCAGGATCCTGCCAGCTCTCCAGGGAGCCGTTTGGAACGGCAGGGTGGTGCTGCTGGCAGGCACCCCGCCTCGTGGCATCTCCAGGGAGGCCCAGTCTGAGACACTGAGAGCCACTGTGAACACACACGTCCTCATTCCTGGTTTGTTCCACGCTGGGCCCAAGGTGGTGAGAACAAACACGGTGTGGATGTAGATAGCTCCCCGTGTTTTGTTAAGAAAACATAAGTGTTTAACCTATTGCACGTTTTATCTGAAATGATTTTTACTTTTAATCTTGGCCTCAAGGCAAGCGAGTGGAGGACTTCTTAATGCTTATGTTAAAGGGGACCGCAATTTGTTTTCAGTCCTTGGGACATTTTTATACCACCAGTAAGCAAAAGCAATAATCACAAAGGAAATTAAACTACAAAGAAAATACGGGAATGCCATGTTAGCGTCTGACCTAAATACACACAACAAAGGAAATGCATGGCTGCAGTTAGAGCTTGTTCGTTAACTACCACCTGCATGTACCGCCCTGGGAGCGTGGTGGCCATGTGTTCAGGATGTTCTTAAGCTGCACTGACTCAACACATTTGGAAGGAGAGTGACAGAAACAGCAGCTGACCCCAGGGTTTTTGTTCACTTGAAATCAAGCTTGCAATGTTTCACAAGCGTCCATGGTGCTGGCCACCAGAGAGGGCTTGCTGGCCCCTTAGATGCAAGTATATTAGATATCTGGAAATACATTTGCTCAACTGGAAAGAATTGAACACTGTTAGTCTAAGCCACACCTGCCAGACTGTGGCAGTTGAGTTGTGTATACTTGGGTGGGACAGACACCGTGGGCCAGCTCACCTGAAGCACTTCCCAGAGCGTGCACCATCCTTAGTCAGTGTTCTGTGGCTACTGAGCTGCTAAAGACTGGTCTAGGCCCATTGGGTAGTTGAAGATACTTCTCACACTTGGCAGGCTGACTAGAGAATTCTGTCCTCTTGTCTGTCTGTAGGATGGAGCTGATGACAGAGGAGAGTTCTGTTATGCCTCTGGCAAGAATCTTGCAGAAATGTATGTGTCTTCGGGAAGGTTAATTTTGTTGAAAAAGGTCTTGATGATATCTTAGAATTTCCCAATCATTTGCAAAGGTTTCTTTTACATGGGTTTTCCCATTTAATTACATGTCCATCTTCCCCTGTAGATCAGATGAGCCAATTACTTGGAGGTTAGTTAATAACAAAAACAACTAGGAAAGTCACAACAAGAGCAGAAGAAAGGAAGAAAACACATGAGTTCTTTGTTTAAATATGTACTGTCATTATAAAACTTGGCTGTTTTTCAAAAGCCTCACAACTGGTATCTACAGACAGGAGATAACTCAATAGGTTAGGACTAAATGTTTCCCAAACACAAAGACCAGAGTGTGATCCCTAACACCCACATAACAAGTCATACTTCATAGCCAGGGAAGCTAAGGTAGGCTTCCTATGTGAGGTTCACTGGCTTACCAGCCTCCCAGGTCCCAGGGAGAGACGGTCTCAAAAGACAAAATTGATGTCTCTTAAGGAACAATACACAAGGATAACCTGGGCTCCCACACACCAATTATAAAAAAGAACGGTATGCTAACAGTTGAATATACCATGTCCATATGAAAGGGAACTATCCTACACAGAAAGGAGCCCAGAAACTGGGGCACGGTGGTGAGGAGCCTCATTAGCGTGTTTCTGTATGCTCCAAAACTTTTACTCGGCAGATGTTTGAGTCCTGAGAGGTGACCCTTAGGGAAATCAGGCACAAAGTCAGACTTGGGAGTTTCCTGCCCTTCATCAAATTTAAACTGTTTTGGTGGGACAGGGCTCCAATTAGAGGAAAACAATCCAAGAAACCATAGCGTAGCTCACTGTGGCTCTAGGAAACGTCACCGCAGCCCAGACGTTAGAGGGCATGAGTTTCAGTGCCCACCTTCACAGAGACAGCACAGTTCTCACAAGCTGAGAAACTCAGTGAGAAAGTTTCTTTGCTCTGCTGCCTTTTCTCCAGAGTGTATAGGCCACGTGCACACACCACAGCGGTCAGTGACTCGGATATCTTTCTCTCTGCTCAGTGGGGTGCGCGTCCCACAGAATATCTAAAGCGGGGCCTAAGACTTTCACACACTTCCACCAACACCAAAACAAAAACAAAAAACAAAAACCTGCCGGATGCCACAAGCATGCCCTGTGGAGTTAATGTTTGGAAATAAAAGGGAGGTGCTAAGGAAAAGGCAGAACTCTTTCTGTTGGGCCTCACAAGACTTTCCAGTTCCCAGTGTCCTGAACCTTCTCAAGGCAGAACACGCAACCATTTCTTCCAAAATGTCCCTTATTGCTTGTTCCCCTTCGGCTGGAGTTTACATCGGTGCGGACCCGCCATTATCAGTCAGCGTTTTCCAGCTAGGGTAACCGAAACTTGGACATGTGGAAGGAAAAATGTTTCCTCTTCCACCAGACTTAAAAGGAGATGAGGTCCCTTTCCCCTTCCTCGTTAGCATTGTCGTATAAAAACCATCTGGGACAATTTAGTAAATTAAATACATTGAAGCAACAAATAAAAGATACTTAATAAATTAAACACAGGAGACCCCATAGGGCTATCTGTTTCTTTCTTGACAAGCAGAAGCAAGTGGCCAGCACCAGAGGACGGCCAGCAGCCAGGCAGGGGAGGCTGGTGAGCTGCCAGACTCTTCCCGCTCCTGCTTTCATGTCTCCCTCGCCATTATTGACTGTACGCTTAAACCATAAGCCCAGACAAACCCTTTCTTCCGTAAGTTGTTTTTTTTTGTCAGGTACCTGTCACGGCAACAGGAAAAGTAAATAATACACAGCAGCTTAAGAACAAAACCCAAGTAGACTCGATTTGGCCTGTGGAGAACAAACTCACAGCCCGGGAAGTACAATCACCATTCTTGAAATCTATTACAAATTTGCCTTCTCCAGAAACTTCCTGAAGATCTCTACTCCTCATCTTTGTTTTCCTTCCAGAGTCTGTGTGCTCTTTAGATAGCACAGCTTGGTGTTCTCTGTGTAACTCACGCATGTGCGTCTTACTTTCTCGCCTATTTCGGAAATGAATTTTGCTGAAGGGAGAAGCATGCATTATGATTCTCTGGTCCTTCTGTTCCAGTGTTAATCTTCCACTTCATTGGTGTGCATGCATGCGTGTGTGTTTTGTGTGTGTGTGTGTGCGCGCGTGCATGCACGCGTGTGTGTACAGGTCACATGCCCTAGTGTATAAGGGTTAGAGATCAACATTGTGTGCCTTTCTCCATCACTCTCTCTGTGTGTTTTGAGATGGAGTCTATCGCTGAATTTAGAATTCACCAATTGCCTAGACTAGCTGGCCAGGAAGACCCAGGGATGCACGTGTCTCTATCTCCCAAGCTCTGGATGAGAGATGCACGCTGCAATGGCCCAGCTATTTAATTAGGGATCGGAATCCAGGTCCCTGTGCTTGCTTGCACACAAGGGTTTTGCTGACTGAATCATTGTCCTAGGGCCTTTGTTCAAGGTTTTACATCTATTTTAAAATGCAGATGTCAGAATAGTTCATTTTTGTGGGGCTCAAAAAAAAAAACCTAGGTAGTCAGCTAAAACTATGAATGAAGGCTGTATGTCTTGGGACGGTTGGCAGAACTTAACATACAATGCACATCACATTCCCACTTAAAGGGACTGTGTAGAGTTCAAGGGGGAAATGTTCATCAAAGCGAAGAGGACCACTAAGGTAATATTTGGCAGAGGGTTTAGACTTTCCCAGCCCTGAGAGATGTCAGAGTAGCAAACAAAATAAGTGATTACTGACTGGCATTTGAAATTAGCATTGTTTGAACTATCAAGTGAACCTCATTAAGAGAAAAATCACACAAACTCTGTAGCTGGGACAGACACCCACACCCACCTACCCCCACACACACCCCACACACGCACACCCACGCACACACACACACACACACACACAAACACACACACGCGCGCGCGCACACCTACACCCACACACCCCCACACCTCCCCCCCACACACACACATATGCACGCACATTGAGCTGAAGGGACATTGTTTTGCTGAGTGACTTTCAATTCCAGCCTCTGGGTTTCTAGAGAGCAGGCCTCTAAACAAACCTCCTGTGTAGGTGGAGTCCTGCTGCGGGTCCCTAGTCATGGAGGTGGGTCTCCTGCAGGTCACAGTGTGCTCCTGAGGGCATCGTTACAGACAGGGAAGCTGGGTAGTGGAAGAGCAGTTTATGACAGGCCAAATCTAAGAGCCTTGCGGAAGATTCCCCCCCTTCTTTGGTCTAGAATTAGAGACACAGAGGTGGAGGAGGGAGAGAGGGAGGGAGAGGAGCAGGAAGAATGGGGGAGAGGATGAAGGAAGAACAGGAAAGGGAAAGAGCCTGCTTTCCTCCCCTTGCCTTTCCTTTTCCCTTTTTTCCTCTTTTTGTTTTGTTGTTGTTGTTGTCACACCGTGTGGCCTGGGACTCATAGAGATCTGCCTGCCTCTGCCTCCTGAGTACTAGGACTGAAGGTTTGTGCCACCACGCCAGGCTACTCCAGATTTCTGTGCAATCCACCTTGGTCTGGCTTCTCTTTCCGTAACTCCCATCAAACAGCTCCTGAAACAGCCCCCACAAACCCTCTGTCTGAAGACCTGATGCCTTTACCATTGTCTCCATTTTTTTCGGATTCAAAATATTTACCAAGTGTCACTTGACACACTTATTTTTCTTATGAGGTAAGAGTTTCTCCATCCACAGTTTTTTTTTCTGTTCCCACCCTGACTTAGCTTCTCTCATACACTGGGTTCTTTGCCCCTTTGGTTTCCCTCCAAGATTTTATTCCTGCCCAGTGCATTCTCCTTTATGCCCCCTGCAGGGCCAGCTCACCCTCCTCCGTGGACTACCAACACCTCAGCTCACAGCTCTTGAGACACTAGGACTTTTATCCTCGGCAAAGACCGGTGCCATGAACTTCTGACGTGTTATTTCTGAGCTCCTCGTTGATCCTGCAGCGCCTTCCTTAACCCTGATAACACGGAAATGTGCTTCTCCTTAACCTCTCCCCTCCTTTATGTGTCAGATCACTTTCCCTTCGTTCTTGCTTCTGCAGTTAGTCATGGCTCTAGATGAGCCCAGGGCTACCTGGGGAATCCACCCTAGGGTGATACTCATTCGCACACTCCCTGCTCGCCTCCGCGGTTGCTACAGCCTCCTCTCGGTTCTCCTGTCCAAATGACCCAGCTCCCCTTCTCCGTGGACTACCAACACCTCAGCTCACAGCTCTTGAGTCACTAGGACTTTTATCCTCGTGTCTCTTGATTCTGTGGTCCCTATCTTGGCTGTGTAGCTATTTGCCTGATACCTTTCTGTGGCTTCTATCACACATAAGTAAAACTTCCTTTCCGACTGCTTCCTCCTTATAAATTTTGCCTCCTTGTTTATCCTCTCTCGCTTTCTACTGATAGCTCCATAAACGTATTGTTCCAGAGGAGGCTCAAGTTGGGGACAGGCTAATACGTTTGCTTCTGACAGGTAATTCTTTCTTTCACTGGAAATATTTGGGAAAGAGTAAACCATCTTTCAACCCGTGGGGTCAGCTCTGTCCACTGAACAAAGCACGGATATGTGCGTCACCATCTCCCTTGCAAAACCTCAGTGGGCCTGCTGCTACATGCAAGCTGCGGATTGTATAAGGCCGTACGTGACAGTGAACACCTCAGCTGCGAGTCTAGACTACGAGGTCATATTCAGAAATGCATGACCTCAGTGTGGGAGAGTGGAGGTTGTGGGGACAGAGTCTGGGTCAGGTGAACTTCTAAACGAAAGGGGTGTTTGTGAGGTCATGATGAGTAAATAAAGGAACAAGGAGAGAAGCGTGTTAGAAAGGAATGATCCGCCATAATTCTGGAAAGTACTGGAGCAGAAAGCTATTAATTCAAACAATCCAGTGCTGGGTAACTGTAGTGAAGGCTGTTCCCTTTGTAGGAGGATCTCTGCCAGTTCCTGGGTGGGAAGTGGGAAGGCTAGCATCACCATCACCATCATCATCATCATCATCATCATCATCATCATCACCATCATCATCACCATCATCATCACCATCATCATCACCATCACCATCATCATCATCATCATCACCATCATCATCATCATCACCATCATCATCATCATCACCATCATCATCATCATCATCATCATCATCATCACCATCATCATCATCATCATCATCATCATCAACAACAACAACAACAACAACAACATGCAGGTTAAGATCAATTTAAAAATTACTTTTCAATTAAAATGAGTAAAAAGCATTTTTCTCCCTGGAGACAATAGGTAATGTTGGCTGGAAAGGACAGTGAAAACCTAGGAGCCACACTCTGAATTGAACTCCAAATAAAGAACTTCACAAACCATAGCCTGGTCAGAGTCTCTCACCATCCTTGATCTCTCTCTGCTTCCTGTTTCCAGCTTTCTGTCTGACATCTTTTCTCTCTGTGTCTGCAGTAATTACACACAACCTCCCCAATAATTTTCCTCTTCTTGTTTGGAGAAAAGGGTGACATTACCAATTCTATTGAAACCAACCGCCAAAACCCAAACATGACTCCTCTGCCCGTCGTGAACCAAAGTCAGGCATCCGATGCCCAGGAAACAGACGGCAGTGTGGCGTAGCATTTTGTGTTATTTTCGAATCTCGGCAAATGATTTTTAAAAAAAAAAAAAAAAACCTATCCACTAATATTTCCACTTAAATCCTTAAATTACCAATTCTGAACAGGAATACTAAATGGTAAGCTATCATTTGGAATTTATAATGGAAAAAAAAGGCCTGGCCGTTTAACAAACTCTTATTGACTTAACTCAGGCCTCTGCCTCTGTGGCAGGAAAAGGCAGGGTGTTTTACAGGGAGATATGAGGCTGAACTTGCTAATGTCCAACTGTTTGGAGTCACAGTCCTAAATCTTTTCTTTTCTCTTACTAATCTTGTACTGATTTTATTGTACCAGAAGGTTTTCTCCATTCATTTACACTCAACAATCCCCATCTTCTTCTGTGGGTAGTGACCCCAGGTTCTCTGCCAAGTGTATGAAGATGCATGTTTTCCTTCAGTTTGGTGAGCTTCCCAGCTGGTCTCCATTTGTCACAAGATCAGTGACTCCATGGTTTTAGAAACCTGGATTGAATTTCTTTCTTTCTTTTTTTTTTTTTAACCACTCTGGATTATTCTTTTCTGCATGATGCTCTTTTGACTTTTTCTGCTCCTCTGGGTTTTTCATGCCTCACACTTGACCATCTAGATCCTCAGACTAAAGCAGATAATTGTGGTTTTCCTCAGAAAACTATTGTTGTGGACTGTCTCAGCCATGGGTGTGGGCTGTCTCATCATGGTCGTGGACTGTCTCAGCCACGGTCATGGACTGTCTCGGCCATGGGTGTGGACTGTCTCATCATGGTCATGGACTGTCTCAGCTGTGGGCGTGGACTGTCTCGGCCACGGGTGTGGACTGTCTCATCATGGTCATGGACTGTCTCAGCTGTGGGCGTGGACTGTCTCGGCCACGGGCGTGGGCTGTCTCGGCCACGGGCGTGGGCTGTCTCGGCCACGGGCGTGGACTGTCTCAGCTATTGCTGTGAACTGTCATCTCAGCTGCTTCTGATTGTGGCTGCAGACTGGCCTTCGAACACCTGATTTTCTCACCTACAGCTTTTAGGAACTTAATTTTCTTATTCATCTGACTTTTCTAAATGCAAAACATTTTATGGATATGAGCAAAGAAAAAAATTCAGAAAATAATCATAATTATCATTGTATGGAATACTCTGATGATTTTTATATTTTTATTTGTTTTTCAAGAAAGCAAAAGAAAATAAAGCCATAACTCTTGACTGAGAAAGAGCAGAGGGGACTAGTTGGCAGGAGGAGCTTGGGTGTCAGGCAAATCACAATTTTGAGAAGAAGAGAGAAGAGTAAGGACAGACAGCTTTGCTTCCCTCCCTTCCCACCCTCCACTCCAGAATTACCACCCACACCACTTTAGAATCTTCCCCTGCTTGCTCTTAGATTTTTTCAACCCTCATTTTTATGTTGCAAACATTTTTCATATACCATTGAACATGTATTGACTATTCAAAGAAAGATGACCACAAAATGTTTTCAGTAAACAAAAACAAACTAAAGCATTATTCGGTATATTCTCACTATAATGATTTTTTTTGTAGATACATTTACACATTCATAGGGAACTTAAAAATATATGTGCCTGTTAGTTACCTTAGGATCTCTGCATAGGAGGCTGTTGAGAGCATTTTCATTCTCATTTATTTGTTCATTTTATTGTTTCATGATGTAGATAATTTTTGTGTAATAATTGTGTTTTGTATGAGAACAGAACATAGAAAATCACTACTCCTGCCGAGGACCCAAGCTGGAGTCCCAACACGTTCATTTAAACCTCACAGCTACCTATAACTCCAGCTTTAGAGAATCTGATGCCTCTGGCCTTTACAGACGCCTTCACTCAAGTGTACATAAACACACACACTCTCTCACACAACACACATTAATAAACAATTCTTAAAGAAAAAGCAATATGGTAGATATTGCTATTACTCCTGTGTAGTCAAGTAACTTCTTTCTTGAAACTGATGCTTTATGGGGCCTTTATAAAGATGATAGATAGATAGATAGATAGATAGATAGATAGATAGATAGATAGATAGATAGATATAGAGATAGATGATAGAGATAGATAGATAGATAGATAGATAGATAGATAGATAGATAGATAGATAGATAGATAGATAGATAGATAGATAGATATAGAGATAGATGATAGAGATAGATAGATAGATAGATAGATAGATAGATAGATAGATAGATAGATGATAGATAGATAGATAGATAGATAGATAGATAGATAGATAGATAGAGATAGGTAGATGGATAGATAGATAGATAGATAGATAGATAGATAGATAGATAGATAGATAGAGATAGATAGGTAGGTAGATAGATAGACATATAGATGATAGAAGATATAAATAGATAGGTAGATTGATGATAGATGACAGATAGATAATAGATTTAAAAGTGCTGCTGCTGATGTAGATAGATAGATAGAAAATAGAAAGAGATGCTGCTGATATAGATGATAGATAGATAGATAGATAGATAGATAGATAGATAGATAGATAGAAAGATAGATAGATAGATAGATAGAAAATATAAAGAGATGCTGTAGATAGATGATAGATAGATAGATAGATAGATAGATAGATAGATAGATAGATAGGCAGACAGACAGAAAGAGAGATAGCAGGTAGACAGACAGATGGATATAGGTGTAGCTATGGCCAGAAAGACAGGTGCAGATACAGATGCAGACCCAACGTTCCTGTCTGTATATGTGTCTCAAGGCAGATAGACAGCACTATGATTCACAAACAATGAGAGATTCTTGCTCACATTTAGCAGGATTTTATCCACAGAGCTTAATGTTCTGAGTTCTTTTAGCCCCACTGGTCATAGGCATCCACGTTTACGAACCACTTTATAAGATGACGGGAGATCAGTAAGACACGGGATCTGAAACACTTTGAATTTTTACATGAAAAACGCCGCCATGCAAACCGAGAGCTTTTCCGTGGTTGGTCTGTTGCTGCACGATTCCAGGTGGTCGGCCCGGGTTTATTATTTTGACCTGAAGTTGAAAACCCCCAAAGAGGGTGAGAAGGCTCATTGGGTAGAAGTGGCTGCCACCAAACCTGAGGACCTAGTTCAATTTCCTAAATCCACTTGGTGGAGAGAGAAAAATGACCCCTGAAATTTGTCCTCTGGCTTCTACACGCCCGCCATGGCATTAAACCTGTACATCTACGAACACCAATTATCTACAGATTAATATAAAATAAAATAAAACTCCTACCGCCAGACGCACCTACCCTGCCAGGTCATAGTGTTCACAGGGCCCACCACAGCCTTTGTGAAGGGGAAGTGAGGTACTTCATGTGGGCTCAGTTGTACACGATCACAAGCTATGACAGCTCATGTGTCAGGGATGTGTAATGAGACCATTGTTTGTACTACATGGCCCTCTGCCAAGGCCTCCTGCACAAACGACCATAGAGCCACAAGAGAGAGTCTTGCGTTCTGCAGTCACGGCTTCCCCTCCTGCTCATGCAACACCGCCCACTCTCTCTGCCGTCCGGAGGCGATCATTACTCGCCGAGTTTCAAGAAAGAAGCTCCGTGACTACGCATGAGCAATAGCAATATGGCAGATATTTCTTTAAGAATTGCTTATTTAATTTGTGTGTGTGTAAGTGTGTGTTTATGTACACTTGAGTGAAGGCATCTGTAAGGCCAGAGGCATCAGATCCTCTAGGGCTGGAGTTACAGGTAGCTGTGAGCTTTCACTGGGCATGCTCCTCTGCAGGAGCAGTGCATGCTATGAACTGCCGAGCCATCCTCTCCAGTTCCTACTGCTCTTGAGAAGAAGCTCACGGCAGCATGGCATGGCATATATGAATGTACATGTCTTCTAATGACTGCTACAGTCATGAAATTCATGCTAGACCCAGGTTCATCTAGACGCTGCTATGTGTCCACAGTACAGCGACTGTAAGGACCACTGGTTTTAGTTAGTCATCTTCAGAGTTCAGTAATCTTTGGGGGTGAGGACTTGAATAAATGTTCAGTTGCTTACACTTCAAGGACTGCAGAACAAACAGTTCATTGCTCTAACCTGTTCTACCCCTACCAGAACCCCAAGGCTGAGACCATAACAATGAAGACGACAGGTGCAGAACAGACTCCTCCTCCCACCTAGTAAAGACAGTGAGTGAAGCTTTACTATGAGCCAGGACGCACGCTCTCTCCAGGCCCCTAATCCACAAACATCTTGATCTTAGACTTTAGGACTTGGAGAATGAATTGTGCTTCATAAGTGATCCAGTAACACTTTCTCGTCAGGACCACAAGCCCACAAACAACCACACGGAGACTTATATTAATTATGAAAGTTTGCCCTTTAGCTTAGCTGTCTCCAGCTCTTACAACTTAATTAACCCATATTTTTTATATTTATTTATTTATTATGTATACAGTGTCCTGTCTGCATTTTTGCCTGCAGTACAGAAGAGGCACCAGATCTCATTACAGATGGTTGTGAGCCACCATGTGGCCGCTGGGAATTGAACTCAGGACCTCTGGAAGAGCAGTCAATGCCCTTAACCTCTGAGCCATCTCTCCAGCCCCAATTAACCCATATTTTTCAATCTACATCCTGCCATGCAGTGCTTCACCTCTCCCCTTAGGGCACATCCAACTCTGTGTCTTGCTCCGAGCCCACTGGTGAAATCCGCACACCTGTAGTTTCTGTCTCTGCCCAGAAGTCCCATCCATCCTCTCCTGGCATAAGCAGGCTGGAAAAGCCCAGTCAGGCGCAACTGATCAGATGCTATACCCAAAATTTACAAACATCGCCACGAAGGGATCAAGGCTCACAAGGACAAAGAGCAAGAGAGGAACGTCTGCTGGCCAAAGAGAGTAGGCCCAGCCATAGCACTCCTTACTGAAAAGTACCAGCGTCTTCCTACACTTAAATGGATCCTCCTGTCCTTGCCATGACCCATATGATCCTATTAAAACTGTCTCCAGCATTGCTCTCTGACTGACTCCCTCCTTTCAGACACCCTGCCTGTACACTGGCCATGTTCCCGCCCCATGTCCTTGGGATGTGGATGCCCTAACCGTCTGTAGACAGAACAACACAAGCAGGCCATCCAGCCCCGCACCACACGTGGGTCTGAATGAGAGAGGTCTTCCATAAGCTCCTGTATCTGAACGTGGTCCCCTGCTGGTGGCAGTGGAACGGTGTTAGGGAGGTTGCTTGCGGAGCCTTTAGGCAGCAGAGCCTTGTTGACATGAGTACCTCACCACTGGGGGCGGGCTTTGAGAGCTGGTCGCCTCCCTCTGCTTCCTGTGTGAGGATGAAAATGTGATGAGCCATGTTTGTTTTGTGTTGCTGCACCTTCTCTGCCCTGGGGGACTCCATCCTTCTGGAACTGAAAGCCAAAATAAACCTTTTCTCCTCTAAGTCACTTTTGGTCTTAGGAACAGAAAAACAACCAGCTGTTACAATTCTGCTGGCCTTCCCTGTCACCTGGGTACCCTGTCCCTTTAAGAGACAAACTCCACCCCCCATCTTTCCCTTTCTGCCAAAGCAAGTTGATCTCCTGCCTTCTCTCTTCCTCTTTCTCTCCATCCTTTTTCTGAAGAGACAGCCTCTGCCTCTTCCTTCCCCCTTCCTCTTTCCTCTCTGTCTGTCTGTCTGTCTGTCTCTTTCTCTTCCCTCCATAATCCCCTTACCTTTATATGCCTCCCAATACCCACTAAATAAACTCTATACCCGAGCTCTCTCTGCATGGCATATCTGTCTGTCCCCCACGCCAGCAGGGGAACCTGCCAGGGTGAGCACCCCCATAAATCATGATACCAGCTCACTGCAGAACCTAGAAAAGAAAGAGGGCTTAGAGATACTGCACACTTTAGAGTGGTGGCTCTCAACCTTCCTGATGCTGTGACTCTTTAATACAGTTCCTTGTGTTGTGGTGACTCCAGCCATAAAACCATCACAGATTTGAGGACATTCCAGGTTACACAGTGAGAACTTGTCTCAAAAGAGACAGGGAGGAGAGGAGCGGGAGAGGGGGTGCTGGTCAATCTCAGTCAAAATTCCTTTAAGAGACCTATGTCACTGGACTCCTCTGTAATTTCATGTCACCAGGTGCCTAGCCCTCTTCAAGCTTGGAAAAGGCTGGATTCTTATTTACAGAAATTGCAGAGGTTTAGATTGAAGGAAGCCAGGTAGTATAGGGATGAAACACAACACTTAACACTGGAGATGCAAACACAGGCCTTCTTTGTGAACTCTCTCCCCAGAGTTCACATGTGGACTTTCTAATATATTTGCACAAACATTGCAATCACATCGCTCCTCAATAAGAATGTGATCAAGAGGGATGCATCTGACAAAAGGTCCCAGCAGAAGAAATAAAATCACAATAAAGATGTGGAAAGAGAAATCCAGAAGAAAGTGGTCATCCAGAGAGAAGAAAAAAAATGCATGAATAGAATAAATTGAATTTTTAGTAGAAGGCTTATTTATATGAAATAATTGTATAAAAAGACAAAGCAGCAGAACTCTAAGGAAGAGAGTTGAAGAGGTTTCGAGGTTCAAGCTGGGTAGTACAATAGCCACATCCTAAGATACCCCAGAAATCAAAGAAAATACTCTCCAAAATAAAGAAAAGTTCCCAGAAGGGAGGTAGATGAGTTTTTACTTTCAGAGGTAAAGTTCAGCCACTATGAATGAAAATGACTCACAATTAAGCAGACCATCATGGACTCTCAGAAGGACAGACTGGCTTCCAGAGAGAGCATAGAAATAGTGAGAGAAAGTGTTCGTCTCAACAACAGTCCCAGCAAGGAGAGAACACCAACGAAGGCTTCAAAATCCTGAAGGGTACTAGCAAGGGCTGCCTGTTCCCTGTGGGTTACATCTCTGATCTGAAGTGTGGGATGGCCCGGTCCAGGGATGCCATAAAGTGTTACTTCCAAGGGCCTTGGCCCTTACAGCTCCTCATCCTAACATTTCTACAGGTCTGCACCCATGATCTCAGAGTTCATGGCTGCAGCAGCGCTTCGGCCATGACAAAGGATGCCCCGTGGCCTGCTCTCCGGAAAGGGTCCTTTCTACCCTCAGTGGAACTCCATCTCCACTGCCACACAGTGGCCCAGGAGGCTGGGACCATGCTGGTCAGGATGGCTGGGAGCTCATCCGTAAGAGGCGTTTGCCCAGTGGGAGCCTGGAACCATGGGCGGTGCTATTCCTGCGAGGTTTTCCTACTGAGCTCAGAACACCCACCCATGCCCTCACCGTGCACACTCACGCTTTCCCCGGAGCGCACTGTGCTCTTCCGAGCCACTACTGAGGAAAGCCACCTGAACTCAATAGTGCTGCGTCATAAGAGTGGAACTGATCCAGCTGCCACACGTGACTGACGAGTGAGTAACTCAGCGTGCACATACTCAGTGAAGGATGAGTCACGTCCGGGGATGGACCGAGCGGGCCCACAGGAGCCTTCCTCCTGCCGCTCAGAAGACTGCACGATTTCAAATGCCTACGTGTCTGTTCCCTGAAATTTCTAGTCGGTACATTTGAACTACAGGTGACCGTGGGCCAAGGTGAGTAAGCGGCCCGCACACGGGAACAAAGCACCAGTACTCATGGCGCCTTTGTGAGGCCTCCGAGAATGAGGTGAGCGCCCCTAACGTGAAGGATGCCCTCCCTCTGATGTGGGAGACAGGAGCTGACAGCTCAGAAGATGCCCTTGTCTGCGTAGCTCACTTCTGGGCCTTGCAACCTCCAGAACTGTGGGAAATAACGTGGTGCTGTGTGTGACCCCTCATCTGTGCGGGGCCCAACAAACCAAAACCATGTGTTCCTTCTTAGCAAAACCCAAAAGTTGTGCAATGAAGGAAATGTAATCACAGTATATCATAAAGCTCAGAGCAGAAATGATGGGAAACCAGACTCTGAGGAGAGAGCAATTCCCTGGGAACATGAGAGGAGGGATGGGTGGAGAGGGAGGGAGGGAGAGAAGAGAGGGAGAAGAAAAGAGGAGGGAGGGAGGAGGAGGGGACTGGGCCGAAAGGAAGAGAGAAGAGAGGGGTAGGAAGGAGGGAGGGGGAGAGGGAGGGAAAAGGACAGGGAAAGAGAGATTTTTTTGTGTCCTATACTTATAAGTCAGTCCCTTCTAATGTTGAAATATAAAGAGAAAGTAAAAATATCGATAAAGCATGTTATTTGTCAATACCAGAGGATGTAGCTCGGAATTAAAGGGTATGCGTGGGAGGCAAAGTGGGGGTAGGAGGGTAGAGTGGATGGCTGACCTCATGCTTGCAGTCCCCACAGCCTTTTGTTCAGAAGGAATAGAATGAAAGGGGGCTAGGGAAAATAAGGTGGAATCCAAACCTTTGTTTATTAGGGGCGCCTACTGAAATTCTTCCTTTGTAAGCCTGGGGATGGTACACATGCCTGTAATTCAGCACTTCGGAGACTGAACCAGCAGGACCAGGTGTTAAGGTCACTCTTTGCTCCATAAGTTGTAGGATAGCCTGGACTGCATGAGACTCTGTATTAAGACACCAAATCAGTAAAATGAAATAATAACAACAAAAGGAATTCCCTTCATTATTTCTGCTGGTCACAGTACCTCATGCCTATAAGCTCAGCACTCAGGAGACTGGAGTGGAGGGTCAGGAGTTCAAGTTCAGCTGTGGCTACACAGTGAGCTTGATCTGTCCTTCCAGATAAATTCTTTCACTGTTCCCCACTAACGCAGAAGAGGTGTACGGGGTCCCATTCCTCTGTCTGAGAGTTAACTGCTGCTGTTAGATTTACAATGCAAGGACGACCGGGCGCCTCTCGTTGTGGAGGTCCTGACTGCACCCGGGATTCTTTAAGTCTCACTCAGATGAGCGAGACGTCGTCACCGCTGCTGTTACTGCATGGAAGAGGGAGTGAAGGCTTAAGCAGCTTCCGCAACTTTTGCCCGACAAGTCCAAAACAAGACGAGTACAGAGTTGAAAAGGGCAACTTATTTATTGACTGACAGCAGGTGTCTCTCTCTTTGACCCATGAACATGATATACACTTTCCAAAACTCTAGCAAACACAATTTAGAAACTGGTAGCACCTTTACTCCAAGCCTGATCGAACACCCAAGATGTTTCCCACAGGCAACAAGGGCCAAAAGAACCTCGGTCATGACCTGCAGCTCCCTGGCTCTGGGACTCTTCTGAATCGAGGATGCCAAACTCTGCAGGATGATGTCAGTGGTTTTACAACAGGAGCATGTCGAGGCTTTGGGGATACAGATGGAAACTTCCGCTTGATGAGGGCTTTTGTGTAGAGTCAAATTAAGCAATTGTCACTACTCAGTCATGTCCAATGAAGTCACATCCAGAAGGTCAAAGGGCCATGGAGTCAGGTGAATACAAAAAGGTGGGCTGTACCATCTGCTTTAACAAGCCTGTTCTTTAGACCAACTTCTCCAGCTAGGAAAACGAGGGAAGAGAAAGGTTGTTCTTGCCTTTCCATCCCTCTTTGTGGAAGGTTTTCAGGGCTCCCCACTTTTATGACCCTTTCATTAAGGATTTGGTGCTCTTCATCCTAAATCAGCACCGGTGACGGACGCCAACCCTCACAGCTCCAGGACGGTGACTGATGATGCTCCTTGAACTTTCTGCCGGGTGCTATGCACCAGGCATGCCCTTTCCCTTCCACAATGGCGGTGACATTCCTTCATGAAAATCTGCCTCGTTTAACAAGTTGAAAGGAAAAGAAAACAAGGAGGCAGAAAGACTCAGAGAGCACACGAAGGAGGGCATTTCCTTGAGAAAACCTGAGAGTTAAGTGTTATTAGTAGCTACTGAGACAGAGTCTTGCTCTGTGGGTCAGGCTGGTCTTATCCACGTAGGTCAGGCTGGTCTTATCCACGTAGCTCACGCTACATTTGAGCTGCCTCAGTCTCCTGAGCGCTTGGCTCAGAGTCGTGTACCACTGTGTCTGTGTCCTGGGGTCTCTTTGCTAATTTACTTCACCGATTAGATTTGACGCTGCCGGACTCTAAAAGTGAATCCTGAGGTGGGAGCAAGCTTTCTGACGGACTGTGACTTGTCAAGATGAAGGAATAAGCAGATCCTGTGACTGGAGATGTCTCCTGAGCATCTATTCGGGCACTGTGGTAGCGGAACACAGGGCATGCCACGGGGACCGAACAGGGGCCAGTGATGAGAAAGTTTGTCTTACTCAGGGTGTGGTGGCATGGTCTGGACCCAAACGACGACATTTCCAGACATCAAGAGATAGAAATAGCTCTATCCTTTGTTTGAGTTCCATTGCCTCCTTCTAGCCTTTGGAGCGTTCCCTTCTAATTATCCTCATCTGTTTCTGCTTTAATGGCCTCTCTGGCTTTGTGTTTACCTTGGGTTGGGACATGCAGATGCCTTTCTGCCCCTCCCCTGCCTGAGTAGATGGGGGACACCGAGCAAGACCTTCTTTCTACCGGGTCTTGGACATCTGCTGTGTTCCTCTCTGCCGACCGCTCCCAGCGCGGCGCCCACTGAATGGTGGGCTTATGAGGAAGACCCCGTCCCATCCTCATGCTCTCCCAATCTTAGCTCTCTAATCTGCACCCCAATTATCTGGGTTTGCTTTGAGAGCCTCCCCCTCCCACTTTCTAAACATCGCTTCACAATTTTTCCTATTTCCACCCTTCCTTGATTATAACCATTCTCGGAAACTTCCAACTTCCAAACCAAAGGCCGCAAATTCCACAGGCTGGAATTATGGAGGTACAATAGAAAGCCCTGGGCCGGGAACTCCAACAGATGTAGGCTCAGTCCTGATTCTCTCACCTACACACCAGTGCACATGGCTGGATTAGCCAGCCTTGCTAGTCTGTGTCACAGCTGAAAAATAGCAAAACTAACATGTAGTTCTAGGATTATTTGAGGCCCAGCTATTTTGCACACAACCTAGTAGCGAGCAGTTGTATTTATTTATTTTGGGGACCTCTCCCCACTTCTCTCTTCTGGAAGACATCAAGCCCCCAAGAGCTGGGTTTATGTTATGATTACCTCCTCTTCCCTCACAACACCCACCATGGCATAACAGGCTTTCAACACAACCTCAATATATTCTTTCTGAATGAATTTGAAGTTACTTGATGACTTTGGTGGTGGTGGTTGGGGGGGGGGTATGGGTAGAGATACTTTCCTTATTTTAAAAAGACCAAGGCGTATCATTGCCAGAATAACCATTATTGTCTTACAAATCATCCACATAGGTGTTTAGTCTGCGTTCACTGTATGCCCTGGTTGTCTGGAACTAATGCATTCCACACCCCTGTTCTTACCTCCACATCACAGACAAACATACTGAGACAGGGGAATGACAGATGACTTATCCCAAGTCGTCTAGATAAAGATTCAAACGTGAGTTGCCAAGAGCTTCTGCGTAGAGGCCCTCCTTTTCTAACATTCAAACGAGATTCAGAAAATGCCTGAACAAAGCCAAAAACTTACTTTAAATAAGAAAGCCACACTAGTTTGCACAGAGTATCACGTTCCTCATTCCCATAGTCTAACTGAAAAGTTGTTTACAGGCCCGAATGACTGACTTACCCATCGTAGATTTGATTTATCCATCTCCATATGCAAATAATCTACCTTCGTGTGTGTCTTTGGCTGCCACAAGCACCTAGACCTGTGACCTGCGAGGCAGAGGAGGCAGGAGCTACAGGGGATGGGAAGTTGGGAAAGTTCCTCCACAGGGTTTGTCCTTTTGTTTCTGCTTAATTTCTCCAGGGAGGGGTTCCTCAGGTAAGCCGGTGCCAGGCAGAGCATGTTTCCAGTTCATCTGCACACAAAGCTTACTTAACTTTTCCAGGGAGGGGTTTCTCAGGTAAGACAGCGCCAGGCAGATTGTGTCTACCGTTCATCTGTACACAAAGGGCTCTTGCTATGTCCACGTCCATTGGGTTTGAGAAGTGGTCTGGACAGACTTGAGTTCTTTGGGAGCCAGGTACAGGACTCCTTTCTCTTTTCTGTTTCTGTGCTGAGGTTTGAACCCAGACTTCACACCGGCTAGACCCATACTCAGCCACTGACTTATGCACCTAACTCCTGTCCATCTCTTCCTTCCTGGAAGGTTTGTGGGTATTTGGTTTTGTTGGTGGTGGCAGAATTTTCGCTTGTTTGTTTTGCTTTTCTTCTAGTATCTTCTGATTGGCACGGAGGCCATGCAAAACTACCCAGCACAGTTTCCAAGTTTCATCCAAGATGGAACTTGATTCTTTCACTGGTGAAGACTTTATTTGGGGCTAGTGCTGGAACTCAGTCCACAGAGAGCTTACATGCTCTGTACAAACCCCAGCTCAATCCCCAGTCCATTTAAACCAGGCATGGTGTCACATGCATGTGACCCCAGGATCCCAGCACTTGGGAGATGAAGCTCAAGGCCATCCTGGGACAGGTCAGGGCCTGCCAAGAACAAAACCAAATTAACCATTCCCTAATGATCAATGATGAGAATTTATGTCTTCATTGGCAAAGCCATAGTAGAAGAAAGAACACTCTTGTCCAAGATGAGAGAACAGAAACCCAGCGAGGCCCTGGCTAGGAGGAGTGAGTTGTGCGCTGCTGAGAGGAGCAACACTGAGGACCAGAGTCCCCGCCTTCACCTATCACCATAACAAGACCTCTCTTGATCTTGGTTTCATCATTCGGGAAACAATAGCAACAAATTCATAATAATAGCAGGAGATGAATTAGGTGACCGGTTCTGTTCGACCCATCAACACACCAGTTTGTCTAACTTCTGTATCAGCATCAACACACCAGTTTGCCTAACCTTTGTGTCGGTGCTGTGAGGAAGATTCTAGCTCTATATTTGGCAGATAAGAAAGCTTAAGGGAAGAGGTTCCAGGAGTTTGCGCAAGATCTCAAAGGCACTAAGTGATAGATGGGGTCAGGGTTCTATCCAGGGGGATTCAGGGACAGGGCACCTAAGGGTCCTCCACAACCTAAAATCTTGCTTGAGTCTAAAACATCCTCTTGACCACAGCCAGACTCCATCCCACACTCCAGCGACAGGAAGAGCTGCACAGAGTTACAAAACACCTCGGGCTAAAAAACCAATTATTACCAAGGTCGGTTTGATTCGCATTTTGCTAGAATGTGTTAGTTTTGAATATCTCAGTTTGCATATTTCTCTGGGGTGGAGCTCCATTGCCCAGAACTGGAGCATGTCACCTTTGGTTATAATCTGGAAAAGGAATACTCAAGAGAAAAAGATGTTAAACATTCCTGTGCATCCAAGTGGTTGGAGTAATAACGGGCAGTGTTTTTAGGAACCTCGAATCCTTCTGCTGTCTGGACAGACAGGGCTAGCACATGCTCTGCTCACGTGATGGCTCACTCACAAGCCTCAGGTCTGACACGGCCCTACTTTGAAGATACTCAGTAACCCCCTGTTGCAAATTTCCCCGAAACCTGGGGTTTTAATCCACTTTCATTTTTGATACAAAGCCCTCTTACTCAATTTCTTTATTTGCATAGAAAAAGAAATCATGAAAAATGGATTTTTGAAAGGAAGGTAAACCCCAGGGGTGGGAGGCAGAGGGAATGCTGCAGTGTTTTAAAACCTGCTTGAAGGTTTAAAATGGCAAAGCGAACACACGAGCACAGCCCAGACCGGAAGGACGGGTCACTGGCCATTGCCAACATAAGCCCATTATTAGCATCAAAATTAATTTTCCGTTATCTGTTTCATCTTGGTCTTGGAAGAGCACAAGAAACCTGAATTCTCATCAGAGGTTCAGACGGCATTTCGGTGAATTTCTCAGTCTTTTCCCTAACCGAGCACTGTGCAGAAATGACCCAGTTATTACTGTTTATGGAATGGAGTGCTGTGAGCTCTCCTTTCCTCCCTATACAAAGCGTGTTTAAAGAAAGACTAGAGAATCATGTGCCCTGTGCCCAGACACTGCTTCAGGTGTATGATTACTTTCTTGTTAATTCAATTGTTGTGGAGCGTAACAGACACCTAGTTAACCGTTTCTTCCTGCTTTTAGATTTCTGCTTTAAAATTGTGGAGAGCCAACGGAGGCTGAAAGCTGACTACAGCCAACCAATGGTGCCCTGGACAACAGCACACAGAATTAGGGACACAATAAGTTAGGTTTCCTTTCCTCTGCTCGCAGCATCCCTCACGGAAGGTGAAGGTTAGAAAAAGAGCCAGGACGGGCCCCACAGGGAATGCGCCTTGGAAACAGCTGTGTATCTTTTCTAAATAGACTGGAGGAAGAAAGCATTTGGTTTCTTGGATGTGGTGCACCCATGAAATTCTCACTGTGAGCATCTGATGGGCTGAAGCTAATTAACATTTAAACACTGGGTTTCTATGCTGTTTGGGGTTTGAGAACCACAAGGAAAACCTACCTTTTCTTAGTTCGGGGTATCATGAATCACAGGCCTGTCATTTCCTCTTTTCCATCTACGTTGTAACGTTTTCAGACAAATAGTGCTGGAGGGGCAGGATCTTCACTTCAGCCAGCTCTGTTCTTTGCTGCTTTTCTGCTTAATTTCCCCAAATCTGTGGCTGACAGGAACATCCAGACATCGTCTGAGTGGAGTACCCCATTAAGACACCCCTCAACTCACAGATCATGGCTATGCATCCTCCGTCAAGACAAGTGTGCATTCAGTTGAGCAGCTAACACGTACTCATTTTGTGTTATTCCCAGAACCCTCACAGATTTGATGAGGACCGGAGTCTGTGTTTTCTCATCCATGATGTGGGACTGTTATCCCTGGGCCAGAAGTCCATGGTTGTAGTTCAGTGATATCAACCCGCTGGGTAGATGCTAGGAGGAGTTCAGAAATGCAAATGGCATCTTGGAATTGCCATGCAGTTGAGAAGGGAGAAAGCTTTGACCTCAGTCCAGGTAGGCTCAGGGCTTCTGTTTTTAATACCCCTCCCCCGCCCTCCGAATTCCTCATATTTATTTGGTAGTGCACACTTTGAGCGCTTACACTCCCAGATGTGTGTGTGTGCATACGCGCGTGCACGCGAACACGCATGGGTCCATATACATGTGATGGCACTCCACCTTGTTCCCTGAATCGGTGTCTTTCAGCTTCACCCAGAGATTGGCCACTTGGCTAGCCCAGCTAGCCCATTTGCTCCAGGGATCTCCTTTCTCCCTCCTGAGCCTCCTGGAAATATAAACAAGTCACTATGCCCACCGTGCCCATTTGCTTGGCTTCTAGACATGCAAATTCAGGTCCTGGGGCTTGCATAGGAACTATTTTATTCATCCTTCCAGCCCTATGCTCTTCTCTTCTGGCCCTAAATTAATGCATTTTCTAGTACATTGCACCATCCACTGTGGTTGACAATCTCAGTTAAGAATCCACATAAACACACTGGAACAAAGGAAAAACTGGATCCTGAAACCCCACACACAACCACTCACAGAGAAGCTTGGCGCTCGGGAGCTGAGACACCATCCCAGGCTTCCTCCATTCTCACCGGTTGCCCTCTCACGTATGGAGCCCTGCATAGCTAAACCTTTCCATCCCTCTATGTCACTCCCAGCCAATCTGCCTCCCCCATCTTTGTTTGACTTGCCTATTAAATATTTCCAAACGCGAGTATCACATTCCTTTCGTCCCTGAACACGGCTGTCTTCACAAAGGCTCGAGTTTGCATAGAATGGTTTCCCTTCGTGTTAATTGAAGTGGCGGGTTGCTCATTACTTCACGGGGTCTACGTGTTCATACGGATTGCTAAATATCTTCCACGTTATTCTTTGGTGGCTATGCAGGAAATTCTCAATGACTCAACTGCAGCCGATGCCAAGTACTGTGATTGAGAGCAGCGTTCTTCTTTCACGGCGAATCTTCCTCCTGCCTGCCCTCACACCAGCCAAACAGCAGGTCAGGGCTGGGGCCACATCTGATGATAACTTCCCCAGGGCTCACATCTAGCAAAAAACTTGCTCAATGCATAGGCTGCTGCCTGCTATCCCAGGAGGGAAGTCGAGGAAGAAGCACCCTGTTCTTTTGTGTGGTCTGCCAAGCTCTTGGGCTCGGCACTTGGTTCTGCTGCAGCTTTGGTCCGGACTGCCACCAAGCTACTCTCTGCCTCGGTTTCCTCATTTGAAAAGGTTAACTATAGTTACCTTCCAGAGGCATTATGAAGACAAGCTACGTCCCCGTGCCGTGTCTGAGCACATCAGTTCTCTGTGGCGCCGTCACCTTGCAATGCAAGATGTCACGTTAATCAGGGCTTGCAGGATATATGGAAGTAATGTGCTTTCGATAGCTCACGGAAGTCTTGTAAGAGTCCAAAGGATCTACATCTTCCATTCATAATGAAGGGACTGAGTAGAGGGAGAAGAAATGCTTTGCATTTGGTAGGAAAAGGTAGAAGCAGGAGTTGTCTCCTGAAAAGCTTCATTCCTACATGCCAAGAAACAACCTCCATGGTGGATACGCACCCAATGCCAGGCACCACCTGGCTGTTTCCTCTGGCCCTGATATTAACCCTTCAAAATAAGCCCTGCTGAGCAACCCTTTTCATAGCTCAAGAGACTGGGGTGTAGGGACTGTGAGTGACTTTCCAAAAATCAAATCAAACTGATCAAGACTCAAAATACATCGCTGATTTAAAAAAAAAAATCTCAAACTGGATCGCTGGATCGCTAAGACTGAACCAGTTTGGTGATTTGGGAGCACGTTCACGGTCAGCATCGTCATGGAAAGGAAACTGTAGTGAGGATCAAGTGAAAACGTGGCACACTCCACTAGTAGGGGGCCTACAGTTCAGTGCCATTTCCAAATGACATTGGGAGGAGTCAGGTGCTGCCTCTAAACAGGGAGACGACGGCGGGGGAGCCGCTATGGTACAGGGTTTTGCCTTTTATGTCTCCCAAACTACAGCACACACTAAGATTATAGCTGGGAATGTTCTTGTTGGCAGCAAGCGAGGGAGCACTTCAGAGTCGGGGAGGTCACATGTTTCCCAAACTGGTTCTTTGTTGTGTGAGCCTGTTAGAGACTTCAGGTTTGAGCCTTATTTAAAACCAAGACCTTGGAGAGATGGCTCAGCAGTGAGTAGCATTTACCGCTCTTACAGAGGACTTGAGTTTCGTTCCCAGCTCCAGGTAGGGTAGCTCACAAAAGCCTTTAACTACAGCTAGAATGAAGCTAACACCCCCTTACCTACTTAAGTAGACATGCACTTACATGTGAATAGTCACACAGACAGACAGACAGACAGCATAAAAATAAAAACAAAGTTACTTTTAAACATTAAAAAAGTAATACTCATGCTGAGACCCCTTAAGAATGAACACACATGGAAAATGTATTTCCCTTTAAAGGGCTCTGTGCTTCACTGATAGTTTTAGCAATTTTTAACCCAAAAGTTCACAAAAGACTACACACAGGACCTCCTCTGGACAGATTCTGAGTGACAACAGACAAGAAAAAATTGTAATCATGTAAGAAACTCAGCCCACACCTGTCGAGCATTTCTTGTTTGCAAAGACTCCTTTTGGTTTCGTGACTGCCACAGTTCAAATACTTTTAACCCTTTGTTTTGGAGAGGTTAGTGACACTCAGAATTCCCACTGCACCTTTGCTTTCTTCTCTTTATCCGGTTGCCTTGCCAATGTCTGTTCCCTGTTTCGTGTTTGCATTTATTCACATCTTGCGAGCAAGCGTTTTAAGGAATTCTTTGTTTCTTTCTTTCTCATCTGCTTGAAATAAAATTCATATCACTTCACACTTCCCAGGACAAGATTCTTGCATCCTAAGTTTCTGTTGCAGTTGGTAGTTTCTTTCTCAAGGTTGGGATGGTAGGCATTTTATTCCTTCTCTCTCTGGAGCTGAGGTGTTTGTTCATAGGAAAAGGCAGATTAGCAAGAGAACATATTAGCACAAGTCTTCAATGCCATGGGAGCCTTTGGAAGCAAAGATCCAATGAAACGGGTAAACTTGTGTCTAGATGCCTAAGCACAGAGTCATGAGTAAGTGTGATTGCGTAGAGAGGGTATGACATACTCATGAGGGTGGAGGGAGGGGCTAAGCAAGGTTTTTAACAAAGTCCATTTTCTATTCATTCAGACTTTCCTCTGTGTCCCTCTGTACTTTTTGCTAGGTAAAGGGATGGTGTGGGACAATGGTCTGTATTCTGTCAATTATATTTTAAATAAACACTGATTGGCCAGTAGCCAGGCAGGAAGTATAGGCGGGACAACCAGACAGGAAGTAGAGGTGGGTCAATAAGAACAGGAGAATTCTGGGGAGAAGGAAGCCCATTCCTCTCCAGTCCTGCCCAGACACAGAAGAAGCAAGATGTGACTGCCCCACCAAATAAGGTGGCTAACACCGACAAGAATAATGGGCTAATATAAGTTATAAGAGTTAAGAAGAAGCCTGAGCTGATGGGCCAATCAGTTTATAGTTAATGTAGCTCTCTGTGTGATTTTTTTTTGGACTTAACGACTGTGGGAACTGGGCAGGACAGGAAAACCTCAAACAACACAGGGAGAGCATCTTTCTGACCTTGGCCAGTTCACTCCTCCATAGGCAACCTGGTGGTCGCCCGCTGCCGGGAGGTCATCGTATTGATGCAAAACTTAAACTCAAGAGAGGTATCACTCTAGAATTTAGGATTGTCCAGTCTTTTTGAATGACAGTGTGGCAGATGGAAAGACACCTTTGCATGGTGCGTGGTATGTGGCAGGTGACGTGACATAATCGTTTCTGAAGGAACCGGCTGTCAAGGGGAGGCACAGTTTGCCTCATCCTTTCTCAGGAACTTGTCCCCAGAGTTAATAAAGCAGAGCAAAGGGGAAGCCATGGGTCCTTGGGTTGGTGGAAAGCAAATAGCATTCCTCTCCTGTATCTGTCTTCTACTAGATGGAAGAAGGGATAGATAGGTTGTAGATACTCGAGAAAATGTGAGAATGAATTAAAATCAGCATGCTAACGTTAAAGCAGGAAAAAAATTTATCAGCTTTGCAAACGGACAGAGGAAAACGCTGGAGCTGGAACCAGGCGGAGCCACTCGATGCAGACTCTCCAGGGTGTTCTCTCTGAGAAGCAAAAGGAAAGTGGACTTGAGATCATTTTACATGAAACAGTAGGCTTTCTGTCTTTTCTTAAAAGAACAATTATTTCTTGACCATTCTTTTATACAAGGTTGTGCCTCTGTGATATAGTCAATACAAATATAAATTCTTCACAACATTTATTAAAGAGTTATTAGCGAACTAGGAAGAAACAATTTTCTCTGTTTGGTAGTGGAGCATTATAACCTGAGAATGCATCTACCGTCGCATTAAAATTTTGGGCATTGGTTTGTCATGATGAAAAGCCATAAAAAGGACATTCAGAAGGTTACGGCTTGACAATTTGTTTTTCAGAGGAATGTCTTCTTATGTCTTAGACCCAGAAACCTCAAAGAAACCTACTGTGATCGGCAGCTGAGAGATGAAGACCTGTAGTGACCAAGAGCCTCTTCCCCATCCAGAGATTCACTTTAGACAATGACACACAGGGGTCCTGCCTTGGCACACGGTCTCCAGGCCTCATGATAAGCCCAATGGTGGCATACTAAATCACATTAGATTAATACATCTCACCACCGTCATTTTTATACTAAGTGGCAGTTTTAACCACCCAAGGAAAAATATGCCAATTATTTAAAACAAGAACTTTCTGGCCACTAGTTAAAATAAGAACAGATCAGCAATAAAATCCATAATGCTCTTCCAAAAGACCTAAGCATGGTTCTTAACACCCACGTCAGGCAGCTCATAACTACCTGAAATCCAGCTCTGGGGAGATTGGATGCCCTTTTCTGGCCTCCATGGGCACCTGCACTTAAGAACACATACCATGCCCCAACACACATATTCTCCCACCATGATTAAAATAAAACAAGAACAGAGAAAAAATATTGCATAGTTGACAGAGTTGCTCAGAAAGGTTAAGTGTTTCTTCTTTTTTTTTTCTGTTTACAGAAATAGTTCTGTATTCTACCCTTAAATTCCTTGGTGAAAGTCTACTGTAAGGGTCCAGCACCTTGAAAGTTATAAGCAAGTGACTACTGGAAGCATTTTGGCTTTGTTTACTTTGGGCTGTGCTTGACATCGGGAAAGGTTTTCCTTCTTTCTTTCTTTTTTTCTTTCCTAATCTGAAACACTGGAGTCTTGGAGATCCTTTGTTATCAATCCGCATCACAACAGGAGAGAAGAACCTTAGACACAAAACATTTCTTGGAAGAAGAATAAACAGGTTATGCCAGTTCGAACAAGCCATGGAATTCAGAACTATAATATCTGTGATGTTATTAGTCAAATGGGTACAGCGTGGGGGAAACCCATAGCCAAAATGCTTGCGACAGACTCAGAAAGATATTTAAAGGAGTCTCGTTGGTAAACAATGTAGACATTTTCAGGAGGGTGGGATCCAGTTGGCATCTGCCTGTCTGTGAGGATTGCCGCTCTACCTCTCTGGCTCCACGAGATCTATTAGCCATTGTCGTTTGTCCCTTACAGTAAGAAACTCATCTGCTATGCGTTGCCTGTCTTCATCCATCTCCCCACAGAGGAGAAACTGTTTCAAAATAGAGGTCTGCAGTGTTCAATAAGGACTTGAAGCCGCTCACCACCATTCACATAGGGAAAATTCAACCTGACTTTTTCTTCTTACAGTTCCTACCCTGGGGCTTGCCCAGGGATCTTCTCCATTGCTTTGAGAATGTCAGAGTTTAAAACTTCAAAGGCAGGAGATGATGGATATACGGCATTGACAATAGGTTGCTTTAAGTAGCACGTGTATGTTGTGATTCATTCTCAACATTCCCATTGGCAGCCTAAGCCCCATTCTCAGAGAAAACACTTGACACAGAGCATGAGGAAGACTGCTCTTATCTGCACAGCCCTTCTGGAGGTTTCTCCTAACTGTACTGAATTCTTAGGCATTTCTTCCATCATTTGATTCCCTTCTCCTTTCATTATTTTATATTTAAATACTTTATGAATAGCTTTGGCTTCATGTAGGAACTGTGTCTTTGTTTAATGTTTCCCCTCTTGCCCTTCTCGCTTTAATGACACTTCCCGTTTGTACAGCTATGCTTTATAGCTATCTCTCAGACTTTTATAGTAATGCTGCTTCATTTTAAAAGAATCTCTTTCCAATTTTTTTAAAGGCTGGGTTGGTGTGGGAGGTCCTTCTGTCTGTGTGTTGCTTTTATTGGTTAATGATAAAAAAAAACTGCTTTGAGACTATGGCAGGGAAGAACAGAACTAGGCAGGGAAAGCTAGGCTGAATGCTGGGAGAAAGAAGGGCGGAGTCAGAGAGATGCCATGGAGCCACTACCAGAGTCAGACATGCCAGAACTTAAGCTGGTAAGCCACAGCCACGTGGTCATACACAGATTAATAGAAATGGGTTAAATTAAGATGTAAGAATTAGCCAATAAGAAGCTAGAGCTAATGGGCCAAGCAGTGATTTAATTAATACAGTTTCTGTGTGATTATTTCAGGTCTAAGCTAGCCGGGCAGCTGGAAACCAACAAGGGGCCTCTCTCCTCCAACTCCGGTCTCACTTGTAGTGTTTCCTCTCTGACTAATTAGATGAAAAGGGATACTTTACAATACATGGGAGAGATACCTCAGATGAACACTTTCTCATAAAGATATAACTTTTTGCATTTCAGAAACAAACAATAGTGTAGGTTGAACACTGACTGTAGCTCCCAAGAAAGGCAAACACTTGAGCTTCATATTTTGGAAATTCTTTTACGTGGAACCAAACCAAATGTGTGTGACAGAGAAAAGGGGTGGAGGTGGGGGCTCTACAAACACCCTCATCACCAAGGAATGTCCTGGCACTGGATGTGGCCAACAAGACGCTCAGCTGGCAACTCTTATAGAAGATAAACCAGAAGCTTATAGAGCAAGGACTTGGGCAAGGAGTGCCACAGACCAGCTTCAACCATCACACTGAAAACGTTAAAAGCCTTTTCACTTCTTTCTCATGGTTGAAAGTGTGTCTACTTAATAAGGAACACTCCAAGAGCACAGCACTTGGCACAACGTTGTGTCTTTTCTCTAAGTCACAAGAACCCACTGGGACAGCCCCGGTCTGTCTGTCTCTAAATCCAAGTTCTTGGTTTCATCTTTCATTAGCCATGACACACTCTGTGAACAGATCCCTTAAAAACGACTGAGAAAAGAGAAACTCAAGCTAATGTATCTTAGTGTTGCTAAATAAAAATGATTTGTTGTAGAATACGTGGGGTTTTGTCTGGTGGTGTTTATTTAAAAGATCAGAAAGGCAACCCCAGAGGTGGGACATTCATCCGGTGAGTAGTTACCTCGATGTCTTGTTAAGACCCAGCCCTGCTATGACCCTTGCTTTCTCCTCAACTCCACATTCTTTTTTTTTTTTTTTTTTTTTTTTGAGGTGGAAACGGGATGGAGACAGTCTGGGTAATGTTAGGATTTTGGAAAATGAATTCCTACTAGTATTAGCAGAAGGCAATTGACCCCTTGGTTTTATGGGAACACAAACTTTTCTGTAGCTCCCCATGTGGTGAAGATCGCAAGTGTTCTGCTTTGTTCCTAAAGAGTCTGTATATTGGACTCCAGTAATGGAGACTTCCCTGCCTGCTACAGAACCCACCTGTACCCCAGCCCACCCCATACACCACACCACACGCATTTCCACAGTCATCTTCTATTGCTTATGGCAGAGTTCCCCTCATGCTAGGTTCAGCAGCCCTTGCCCTTTTAAACACTCGCGTTTCTTCCAATCAGTTTATCCTGCAGACACATTTTAATATGTTTCTCTCTGCCGTCCTTCCCTCCCTCCCCATCCCCATCTCTCTTTTCTTCCATCCTTTATTTATATATATATCCCTCCTTCCTTTCCTTCCCCTCTTTTTTCTTTCTTCCTATGCTTTTTCCATTGTCTCTCTCTTTTTTTTTTTTTTTTTTTTTTGGTCTTAAACAGTTTCCAGAGGAGAAGAGCAAGTATTCTGAAATCATTCAGAAGTCCTTTTGTTGACTTACTCAACATACTTCCTTTAGAAGTGAGTTAACCTCTCTCTGTTCTGTCATTGATAGTCTTTGTCTGTATAAACTTATACTGGTCTGTTTATAAATCTATGAGGGTTTTTCTAAGTCACTAAAATAGACACTATCCAATGAGTGTTTGCCTGGTGGTACATACTTCACATTTGTCCCCCAGGAATTACACTAACCTTAGACATTACTATCCCTTTACAGGGGAGGAAGCAAACTAAACTTGTCTAAGGCACAGTTACAGGAGGTGAAGCCAGGATTAAAAGCTAGAGCAGTAAGATTTTCAGGACGCCATCCTTTCTGCTACAACATGCAACTTTTGAGTACTGCGTCAGAAAAAAAGCAGAGAAACTAATTAATGACCATGCCAAAGAAAACGTAGCAAAGTTTGATTCATTTACCCTTGGCTTAAAAACTAAAGCAAAACAGAGCCAGCCCTACTGGCCTGAAAGCCTGCAACATTTTCTTTAAAAATAAAAGCAAGCAAGCACAGAACTGGTACTATGGTCTGTTTCAAAATGATGTAAAATCTACCCCAACCTCCCCCGAAACTGTGCATATAAAAAAGATTCAGGAGAGAAAAGGAAATCCATGAAACACTCAGTAAACATTCTAAGAAATGGGATGCTGGGTATTTTTCCATTTTCTTCTTTCCTGCCTTTTCTATGATAAGTCTGAGCTGCTTTCCAATGGATTTAGTCTTCAACGAAATTACTTAGCCTACTGAACCAGTGGAGAAAGAAAGGAAGGAAGGAAGAAAGAAAGAAAGAAAGAAAGAAAGAAAGAAAGAAAGAAAGAAAAGCTCTGCTGTAACAGCTTGGGCTTTTACTGGGGGAGTGAGTGAGGCAATATCAGGTGATTGGGTATATACTTATAAAAAGAAATGTTTAAGCAGGGCTTAGGCAGTAGGGAACCCCCTGCCAGGACAAGCACGCTATCTGTTTGATGGAAGGAGAGAGGGGGAAAAAAGCCACTCTTAACTGAGCAAAACTTCAGAGTTTAATTACTGTTCAAAAGAATTAAGATTAGAGCCCAGCTGGGCATTAACTTCTCCAGGCCAGCGACAGCAGTTTTAATAAAGTCTCTGAGCTGATGCTACAATAGGAAATGAGAACAGAAAAAGAAAAAAAATCAGCTCAGTAGATGCCTGAAATGACCTTGAACCCGAGGCCAATGGGACAGGAACTGAAAGTGGCAACTCCAGGTTTCAGCTGGGCTGGTCTCTGAAAACCATAGCTTCCAGGAAGTTGAGGACAGGGGCAATCTACTCTGCTCACTGAACTTCAGACCTCAAAACTTCTCCAGGCTATTTCTGAGGATAAGCCTTGCCTCCAGGTCTGTTTCAACCAAGAGGGAAATACCCACAACAGGGACCTGATTTATGACCTCGGTACCTTGCATATAAATAATTTTCATTAAGAAGCAGTTAATCTGAAATCCACTGCTGTCACAGAGTTCTCAGAGACTCAGAGGCTGCACCCTGTCTTGGGACAACCCTGCTGCAAATGGAAAGAAAGACCCGTGTGAGAAGTCTTCCTTCATTCAGGGCTTGCTCAAGTGTTTCCACGATGTGGATGACGGGGGCAAATGTGAATCGATTCTGCTCCTGGCCGCCATGAAGCCAGGTGACCAACAAGAAGACATGATGTCAGCATTTGCAGTGGGCTTTGTGTTTCCAAAATTATACCCAATTCAATTTTTGATTCTTAAAACCAATCCAGGGCTAGCATGGTATGTATGTGTTTACAAGCCCGTGTGTGTGTGTGTGTGTGTGTGTGTGTGTGTGTATCTGTGTGCATGCGCGTGTGTGTATGCTTGCACTTTAAGAACAGAGTAATGAAAAGCCAGCACCGCACAACCCACCCACCGCAGAACAACGGAAATGTTTAGAAAAGCAGAACAACAGTGGATGTTTGCTCCGGGCTCTGGTAAACACACCAGATTGCCGAGGTCACTTCAGCCCGTCTGGACCTCTCATCCTGCTGCCTCCTCACACGTTTCACTGGCTTAGCGAGTTATGTCTTGGGCACAACTGAGCGTTTGTGTATCCACCGGTGTGGATGGACATGTGCACAGATAATATTCAATGTGGGTGTGCTTAATGCACATGCGAGCTTCTATAAACAGTATACTGTGCAACACACCAATCTACAACTTCAGTTAAAAAGCACTCACTGTGAGTGCCAGTACACATGTGTGTGCATGTACATACGCATATGTGTAGAGGTCAACCTTCAGGCTCCTTCCTCAGGCACTGCCCACTTTGTTCTTTGGAGCAGGCTGGATCCACCTGTCTCTACTCCAGAGCTGGGATTAAAGCCTCTACTACCCCTGGCTTTCTTACAAGGGTCCCCCTGCTGTAGGTAAGCACTTTCTCCGTCATCCTTACCTCCCTAGCCCATAACCCATGTTTTTGAGAATTTGTCGCACTACAAACTTTACTAGCAGATTTTACTTTATTCTTTAGTTTTTAATTATGTGTCAACCAATTGGGTGTCTGTTGCCTGGCTGGCCTCAAATTCACGGTCTTCCTGCCTCAGTCATGGAAATACTGGGACTGTAGGCAGGCACCACCGCAGCCATCACAGCCAGCACGCGACTTCATCTTGTATTGATAATGGAATGCCGTGTTAACACTCTACTGGAACTTTTATCACAACAAATGGATCTATCTCCCTAGCCTATTTAGGTTTTTAAACGTTTATTGGAAACCGTGCCGCACAGCAAGCGTCTTCAGGCTTGCGGCCTCTCACAGCTGAGCGCTTTGCCCTCACGTTTCGCGATCGCAAGCTGAGGCACTCTGCCGGGGAGAAGGAACACATTCAGGAGATGCTTTGAAACCAATCTGCAGAGTGGCGTTTCTGTGCCCAGCAGCAGCAGCAGCAGCAGTGGAAAGCGACGGCAGCGCTGCAAACGCCACCCTGCTTCATTTTACTGTGTTTTAAACGTCACGAGTCTGACACAATGGTCACAACTCGCTTGTTTTTCATTTCTCCAGTTATTAGTAGTAGGGTTGTGTTGTTTGCCCATCCTATTCATTTATTCTTTTCTTTATTTGATGTTCGCAGACTTATTAATGGCTCTGCTCTTCTGAGTTGCTAAACTGAAAAAAAAAACCTTCTTTGTCATATGAAGTACGGATATCTTTTCAAAGGTTACGTTTTCATCCACCCCACCCCCCACCCCCTTTCTCCTGTCTTTGTCGAACTCACTTCTGTCTTTGAATCCTGGTGTCATGGGGATTCACCAAGCTTTTTCTGCAGCTTCTTGTTCCTGGAGAAAAAAAACTTTCCATTTTGGTTATTGCACATTTTATCCAAAGCCGCTTCCCACATCTGAATCTTTAATCCATCTGGATTTATTTTTATCTATGTGTGAAAATGGGATCCCATCTTCTTTTCCACCGGGGTCGTCAGGGGCCCTGCCCCTGTTTGCCGGGCTGGCCTGCCTTTTCTCTCGTTGCGGGGCCATCTTGGTCACAGTTCAAGTTCGAGTATTTCTGGATTCTCTGCCACACACTCCTCGGGCTTATTAGGCTGTTCTTATGCCAAGACCACAGCTCTCACTTTCTAGAGCTGTATGAATTCTCCATGCATTTGGGCCGGCAACGCCCACCCCTATTCTTTAAACCTCACTTGCTTGGCCCTCCTTGGCGCCTCATGTTTTTATATTGATTTTAGGACCCACTGGCAAACCCCATGAAGTCTCTGGGATGTTTGTCAGAATGCCACAGGTGTGTGCATTGCTTTGGAGAGGTGGTGACGCCCAGCAGGTCTAAGGAGTTACAGCCATCTTCATACTGTGGGGTTTTGTTTTTTGTGTTTTTTTGTTTGTTTGTTTGTTTTTGGTTCTTCAAAAAGTATTTTATTTTCCCTCAAAAGTCTTAGCCATCATTTATTGGTTTTATTTCTGGGTATTTTAAGTCTTTTGTTTCCATTTTCTATATCATTTTCTGTCTGGTGTTATTTTATTGAAATGCCTATTATTCTTGTGCGTTGGCTTGAGTTCAGCAATCTTATGGAACTTTATTGGTTCTTGTAGAAGAAAAGCACTTGAATTTTCTTGGCTGAAGCTTACACTGTTTATAAATAAGGACAGTTTCATAGTTTCTCTTTCCAAGCATTGTATTTAACCCCTTCCTTCCTGTATTGTTTTAGACAAGTCCTTTCAGTGCAGTTAACCTCAGTTTATAGAGGTAGCAGTGTCCGGTGGCTGGGGGCTGTCTTTGCATTGTATGTTTAAGTTGAAAGTATTTAGTTTTTCTATAAATATCCTTTATTCAGTAGCTGGCTCTATTCCAACTGGTTGTGATTATTATTATTATTATTATTATTATCTAACTTAACTGAACCACAGTGTCCAGACAATTTTAGCCAAATGTTATTCTGGGTGTGTCTGTTTCTAGAAGAATCTAAGGTTTTCATCAGCAAAGCACAGGCCTTCTCTCTGGGTGGGCCCCACCCAATCAGTTGAAGTGTAACTAGAGCTAATTGTCTCAGAAGGAGGAAGTGACTGACGTCTAATTCTCCGGCCTTAGGACTGATTCAGCTAGCCCCCAGTTCTTCCTAGGTCCCAAGCCAGTCGCCTTCAAACAGAACTGCAAAACTGACTCCCCAGGGTCACCTGCCCTGGGCACTGCAAACCTTCAAAGTCATGTGATCTCATTACTCCACTAAACCTCTGTTCTGAAGAAAGCCAGGGTGCTTACAAACACTGTATCCATGGGGAGGTTTAATAGCAACCGCTGAGACTCCCTGGAATACACCACAGGGCCTGGGCAGTGGTCCTGTCCCCGCCCCTTCACTGGACTTCCCTGCCATTGGTTTTGCTGTCAACTGTGCCTTATGGTAGCCTGGTATGTGTTTTCTAAAATATTACTCAAGCCAGGTCATCAGAGAAAGATACAAACTCTCCCTTTGGGGTTCGAAGTGATGCACGCCTGTGTTCTAGTGACCTTTCTTGCTCATCTCTTTTCTGTCAACCACGCTGGCTCCTGAACTTTCCTCTCCAATCCTGGATACAAGCAGCTTCCTTCCTGCCTTGGGGCCTTTGCCTTCTGCTTCCGGTCTGAGTTAGTGTCACGGGAAAATGCTGTGCTCATTTCATCTCATTGGGGCATCTGGTCAGATGGCATCTTCCTCGTACACGGGAGCCTTTCCTGCCTCAGAGCGGGTTTCACACTGGGGAACCATCAGTCTGATTCTCTGCTTCTGTGGTAATGCTCTGCTTCGCCGTCCTGATACACAAGACAGAGAATTCTACCTCCTTACGTGGCGCCCACATCTGAGGCAGTTTGTTTTCTTGTGGTTTTGTTATCGCTAGTTTGTTTTGTTTTGAGAAGGTTCTCACACAGCTCGGGCTGGCCTAAAACTCACTGTACACACCTGAGGGTGACCTTGAACTCCTCCCGCCTCCACCTCCCAAGTGGTACCACAGGTCTGTGCAGCGTGCATTGCTGGGCAAGCACGCTAGCCCTGAATCACAGTTCCAGTCCAGTCCATCCTCAGTAATTAGGTACTTGTTGGTTTTCCGCACCGTTCTTGTTCTTCTGCAAGCGAGGTAGTATAGACACACTGGGTGCCTTTTGGAGCAAAGCTTGAACAAGCTGTCATTTTCAGTACCGAGTGAATTAAACTTGTTTGTTAGTTTGATCTTTGATTTTTATGTCCACTTAGGAATTATTCTGGAGTCTTCTATTTTACACCCTTACCTGCTTTGGGTGTCAGCATTAGCAGGCCAGCTTTTCTCCTTTTTAAAATCTTACATAATTTATGGAACATGGCAGATATTTTTGTCTCTAGGAAGGTGTTACAATGCATCAGCAATACTGTCTCAGTCTGTGTTTTTCATTTCTTTAATAGTAACCAGTTTATTGATTCCCACTTTTTCTACAGTTTTGATCATTTTTATTTTTAGAACATTATCACCAACATTTTTAACGATGCACTATCTTCTTATTTTTAGCTTCTGTACTGTATATCTATGCTACTAAATATTTATACTTTTATTTAAATTTAAATTTTCTATGAAAGCCCAAGTTTTGAGGGCTGCTAGTCCTGTATTCTTTTGTCTCCTTAGAGTATCTATATGATTTTGCTCCAACACCCTCCTATGGCCTCCTCCTGCTTTGCATTCACATGAGTGCACACACACACACACACACACACACACACACACACACGTGCAAAATTGAAGAATCTTAAAAATTATGATAAGTACTCTTAAACTAATTTTTAAGAACTCTAGAAATATTTACCTAGTTACAATGCATTGCCTGCCAGTTTTTTCCCTTTTTCCTTCTAATTTTGGTATTTTATTTTTTCAGAATGAGAGGACTCTTCCTGAGGTAACACCATGCTTTGGAAGCCATGGAGGATTGGTTTTATAGGTCTCTGTCGGCTCTGCAGATATCACATCATTGGGCGTGCAAATCTCTTCTGAGAATGTTTTAAACCTTTGTATGTCACCCATGAGCATCCTTTCTTACACGCTAACCATCCTTAGACTACTTCACAAATAAGGTCTATGTGACTAGCGAAGGCACTGTGCTGTTCAGGGAACAACCACATGAAAAACTTTGTACAATCCGTGTTCCCTCTGTGGCTGAGCCCATGAATGCGGAGCCGGTGGAGCCGGAGCTGGCTTGAAGGAGGGTGTCGAGTCTACTTTTCTGATTTTGGGGTTCTTCCTTACAGAACTTGCTTGTGAGTGCATTTCAGGGGTCTCGTGCGGAGTTCCTTCCCCCTGCTCTGCACACGGACTGGAACTTCTCCGCGGGACTTGCCTGTACTCTGACGCTTTGAAATCTACACCCTGGTATTAACCTGTCTCTCTTCTGTCCAAACTGTGCCCAGTGAAGCTCTTGCCAGGACGGCACACACACTCCTACTGCCCCAGGTTGGGACGTTGAGGGCTTTTGCCAGGCTCGATGTAGCTCTGCAGCCCCCGGAGCCCTCTCTCCGCTCCTGTTCTGTGGATGGCAGTCCATTTACTATGTCAGGACCCAGAGTTACAGGGACCTCTCAGTAACATAGAAAAGTTTTCTGAGGGCCGTCTTGTTTTTCTTTCCTTTTTTTTTTTTATTTTTTATTGTTTTGCTTTTTTTTTTTTTCCGAGACAGGGTTTCTCTGTGTAGACTTAGAGCCTGTCCTGGAACTTGCTCTGTAGATCAGGATAGCCTCAAATTCACAGAGATCTACCTGCCTCTGTCTCCCAAGTGCTGGGATTAAAGGTGTGCACCACCACCACCTGGCTTTATCATTATTATTAATTATTATTGTTTGGTTTTCTGTTTGCTTGTTTTGTTTTTTGAGACAGGGTTTCTTTGTGTAACCTTAGCTTTTCCTGGAGACCTCAAACTCACAGACATCCACCTGCCTCTGCCTCCCAAGTGCTGGGAATAAAGGTGTGCGCCACCACTGCCTGGCTGTCTTATTTCTTAATTATTGTTGTTCTTACTGATTTGGGTGTTTTGTTTTTAAAAAGAGGGAAATAAAATATCTTTATTACACTCACTGTAAACTACAAACCTTTTGTGAAAATTCCAAACCAAGCCCTGTGGCTGGTAACTGTTACTTTTGCTTTGAATGTGTTCATTTTCGTCCCTAAGCCCCTGATCGCTTCAGTTCCTTCCTATCTTTCCAACAATCCACTCCTTATTTTCAACCATGGTCAGTTTTTGAAACAATTGCACAGTGCGTAGAAACCCACAAGATGGGCTGAATCCAGGCATTGGCTATCGCCTCTAGCATTTGTTGCAGGACCAATTTTCCTAAATTATCATTTCTTATCACAGGATCACAGTAAGAGAAAGTTTATAATTTTATGTTCAAGGATCATAGTGAAATCATGACAAGATGTGTTTTTAACTACAACAAATGAAAACACAATGTATCGTATACAAAAGAAATATCAGTCTTTTCCAAAATACGTGTTACCATAAATATCCATATTCAAAAATTATGCTGTATCAAAACAATAAGCTGATTAAAAGGGCACTGTTTTGACACAGAGCAGCAATCACTAAGAAAAAGTGTGTTCCTATTAGAGGTGAAGGCTCCTGGAAGCACCTGTTTGCTGTAGTTGATTAAGGAGTTAACTGCATTAAAATAGTAGGCAAGTTTTTAAAACGCCCATTTATCAGTTTGTATGGAGAGACTGAAAACTTCAGAGCACCACATTTTATACAAGTGTAGGGTTCTTTTTTTTTTATTTTTTATTGAGCTTCCTGTCTCTGCTGGCTGCCTGCTTGGGAACTGGGGAGAGCTGTGTGATTGTAGCAAGCACTGGACGTAAATTTATATCTTTGGCATAAAATGAAAGACAATACGGTCAGAAATCTGCAAATGTTTCTGCTTGTCTAACAACTCGATCTCAGAAGTTCAGTGCACCTCTCAGAAGGGGGGAGGGACAGAATGAATGTCAATAGTCTAAACATTGGTTTGGGCTTCTGGCAGAATCCCCACGAGAGGCAGTGGGGTGCGGTGAGTGCTAACTGAGCATGCTGGGATATTCTCCATCACGGGCCCACACAGGATCTGTGATCCACCGCTTACTTCTGCTCAGACAGTGAAAACTACTCGGCCCAAGGTGATATCACTCTAGACCCTCGAACTCAATAATTCTAGTTAAACTAGATAAGGCAAGAGATAAAGACTTAAACCTGAAGAAAATAACCCATCAACAGATGTACACAAGGACAACTTTACTCCCTCTCTGAAATCCACACTTCTTTACTCTGTAGTCTTCTAGGTATTTCTAAATTAGATATCCCTGCCCTCCAACAACAAGGCTGTTGCCACAGCTGCACCATTTCTGTCTCCCCCTTCACTGAGTTTGGGGGGAACTGGAAACCAGTGTGGTTTGTTTTTGTACATAGCAACTTGGCCCAGATCTCAGGAAGACCACAAAAGAATCTGATAACACACTTGGACTCAGACTACACACGCACGGATAGAAACACATCCCAAGCCTGGTCTTCGTGCTCACCCGTGAGGGTGAGGTGTTCCGGCCTTCAAAGTCAGTAAGCATTTCAGAACATGAAATGCTGCTTTAGGATGATGCTGTGGGACCAGGCAAGGCGTCCATTAAAGCAAAACGATCATTCTCTCTCAAAAACTCTGAACTTCGTAAGAATGAAGTCTTTGTCTTTTCTGGTCAGGGTCTAAATCTAACAATAGCCCTTTAACCTAGATTAAAAATGTGATTACTAACTAGATTTACTGTGTAGGTGAGTACCATTGTTTTGATGGCTATTTTATATGCTGTTTTATTTAAGAAGCATTAGGCCAGGGGACTCATGCTTGCCCCCGAGTAAATGAGGAAGCAGACAGAGGCAAAGGTTCGACTAGAGAGGACATACGTCCTAAGCAAACGGTTTCTACACTCTTGGGGGTTATGGATATAGTCCTCAGTTGGAATTTGTATGTGAGCCCACGTAACCGGCCACATAAAGCTTTCCGGACTGAGATGTGAACGGGTGTCATGGTTTCTTTTCTTGTTTACTTGGTCATGGCGGTCCTTACATTTCTCCCACAGGTTTTTTTGTGGGGTGGCATGTCACAAGGAGGTTACAAACAACTTGCATAATCTGTAATGTAGTATGCACACATATTGTACAGGAGAATTGTCTGTATTCTGTCATTATGTTTTAAATAAACGCTGATCGGCCAGGCAGGAAGTATAGGTGGGGCAATGAGAACAGGAGAATGCTGGGAAGGAGGATGCCCATTCCTCTGTCCAGACCACGGAAGAAGCAGGATGTGACCTGCCCCTCTGAAAAAGGTACTGAGCCATGTGGCTAACATAGATAAGAATAATGGGTTAATATAAGCTACAAGAGCTAATAAGAAGCTTGAGCTAATGGGCCAATCATTTTATAACCTAATGGAGACCTCTGTGTGATTTTCTTTGGGGCTAAACGGCTGTGGGAACTGGGCAGGACAGAAACTCCAACAAGCAGGCCCTCATGTTACACACATCTGTTCATTTAGTGTGTGATGGGCGTGTGTCCAGATGCAGCCGCATATGTGGAGGTCAGGAGACCCTTGGTGTCGGTCCTCATCTTTCCAGCTTGCTTGAGACGAGGTCTTTTCCTCACTGCATAAGCCAGCCCACTTCAGAAGAGCCTCCCAGATTCATCTCCTCTCTTGCATAGGGCACACCAGGATGGCAGACAGTGTGTTACCGTGTCTGGCTTTTACATAGATTCTGAGGATCAAAACTTAGGTCTCCTGGTTTGCATGGCGAGGCCTCTTACCCATTAAGCCATTTCCCCAGCCACACACACATGTTTGTCTTTTCCAAACGCTTGGGATATTGTGTTTAATTCATACTGGCCTTTGATATGCAGCAGTGTCTTACCCTGCAAGTTACAATTGCCATGTGCTGACTCTGGGATACATAAAGCAGAAATGACAATGACCACAGTGCCATGTTCCCTCGGGAAACTGAGACGGCAGAACTTGTGGACGGAGACTGCACTTTCATTTCCCGGCCAACCAGACCCGAATAATCACACAGAAACTAGATTAATTACAACACTGTTTGGCCAATGACTCAAGCATATTTCTCACTAGCTTTTACTTCTTAAATGAACACATTTCTTTTCATCTATGGATCACCACGAGGCTGTGGCTTACCGGTAATGTTCTGGCGTCTTTCTCCCTCAGCAGCTACATGGTGTCTCCTTGACTCTGCCTACTCTCTCTATATATCTCTGTTCAGATTTCCTGCCTGGCTTTACTCTGGTAAGCCATTGGCCAAAATACTTTTATTCATCAACCAGTAAAAGCCACACATATAAAGAAGGACATTCCACATCAGAGGATACCAAGTTTGAGGCCAGCCTGGGCAAAACAGCTAGACTCTATGTTTAAAAAAAAAAAAAAGTCAAGCAAGCAAACAAGACCCATAGGATAGGAATAGATGAGGCCTGGAGTGCAAAGCCGGTTAAATTAGCGAGAGAGGGTACAGGGTGAGCAGCTTACTCCTCATCAGACCATTGGACCAGGCAATTGCTGGCAGACAGAAAAAAAGCTAGATTTTCCAAATCCAAGTTTCCGTGGATAAATATTTATGAGAACTGGCATTATTTCCACCCCAAACTCTCTCCCAGTAGCTGTGTCAACTGACAAGGGACAATGGAACAGGATCTGTATCGAGCACTTTCATGTGTTAGGGCAGTCCAGGTGGGCTCTGAGTTGGAACAATTATGATCATATGAAAAGAAAGTACTTCTTAGGTATTAACTAAATTCTGAGAGATCAACCCAAGTTCTATTCTAGCAGAGTTTACAAGGTGGGGCTCTTGACTATAAGAGAAAATCAAAACTGAATCTTTCGGTCTTCCTGGGACTAGAGGGTCAAACTTCCAAAGTCGTGTGGCCCTCGCTAATTTTCTTTTCCCATTTAGTTTTCTCTTTCTGTCATGTAAATGTATGGCAGACACAGTTGAAGTACTCGTTGGGGGCCTGGAGAGACTGCTCACTGGGTAAGGAGAGGGTGGGATGAGTAATCCTGAGGCCCTGAGTTTGGATCTCCATCACCCAGGTAGAAGTAGGGCCCCAACCCTCCGTGTTCAGCAAGAGAGCCTGCCTCCAGGAAAGAAGGCAGAGTTTTGCCAGAGCAGGACACCTGACATCCCGTGTGCCACGTGAAGGTGTCCATATACACTCACAAGCACCCACCACCACACACGCTGGCGGAAGAGGGAAGAAAGTGTGCCTAGAGGTGGGTGGGAAAATGAGTCCTTTGGAATTACAAAATTCTGGCATTTCATGATATGGTCATCCTTTAAATATACGGTTCCATGACTTAGCTTCCTGGGAACATTTTATATCATGAATTTTCTTCAACACATAGATTTTGAGGAAGAGACATTGATATCAACCATAAATACGGATGGGTTGCAATTCTTGAAAAAAAAATCTAAATTAGATCAACTGGAAGAGCAGAGCTGACAGCTGGGATTGGAGGGGGGGCACTAGTAGGGGAATTTACCAAGGAAAGAGTGATGATTGAGAAAAGCCAGTAAAACGGCTTGTGTCAAAAGGCTAGAGATAGAACCAGATTCCCATCTTGATCGACGGGGGTGCTTGTTGGAAACACCTGGTGACGGCATGTTCTCAGGAAGAGCCCCATGGAGCAGATGCCTGCTGATGTCAGTGTGGTGTTCCCAAGAGTCTGCAGTTTCTCTGAGCTGTCTGACACAGAGGTGATCTGGAGCCGATGCTTCTTCATGGGCACCACTCAAGAAAGGACGTCTGTGAGGTGTCCTTCTCATCAGGTATCCCTGGTTTGGGGTATATGATGAAGTTTCCCATTGAAAGCAACCATCGAGGGATGAAGAGCTTTGGTTCCGTTGCCACACAGCTGCCGCCAGTGTCATGAGCTCTCACTCCGAATACAATCACAAAACTCCAGCTGGTGATTTATCCCTTCTTTCCTTTTTTCTCAGAGGGGTGGGAGGGGGATGCTAAGCTGCTCATCTAATCCTCCGGCTCTCGGAATCCTGGGAGTTTGCATCTGAAAGAGCGGGAATGAATCGGAGACAATTTCCTGGAATAACACAAGATAGAAACTGGGCAGGTCCAAACATAAACAAAAATAAAAACAAGGTTTGCGAAGGAAGTGACATTCTTCTCCTGGGGTTTACTGGCATATTTTTCAAGTGGTTTAACAGCCACTCAAGGAAACATTTCAGGAATGAGTCTCCGTGGAAGATGTTGGGTCTAGGATCATCGCAGGTCCTCTTTCCCTTCAGTACCCACTGAAAGCTAAGTGACAAACCACCGACATGGCAGATGTGATCTTACTGATGGGTGATTTTCCTAGACTTCATATCCTTGCATCCAGGCAGCTTCCCTCCTTTTTCTGATTAGCCCAGTGTCCACATTCTGGCAGGTTCTCACGCACACTTGACATTTTCATCAACACAGAGGAAATCATTTCAAGCCCAGAGGATAAGCGCCATCACAGGGAAAGGTCACGAAACGCTGGGATTTGCTTTTAGCGATAGATTTTTGAAGGTAACTCCAAAGAAAACACGGGACATGGTTTGGAACGAGACTGCGTATACTTCATCATTGGGCTGTGGTACACAGAATGAGAAGGCGTGGGGGAACTGAGACACCACGGGAAGGAGGGCTTTGCTTGCGTTGGCGATAATAAACATGTTTTTACAGTAAACAAATGGGCAGCCATAAGACATACACGGCTGAGGTGGAAGGGAAGCCTGTTTGCACCAAATACATTACAGAAACAGTTCAAGAGCAGTTCACCCCAGTGAAAATATTATCCCTGAACTACTGGCAGGGTTCGTGTCAGGGTAGGTTATCTCCCGTGTGAGTAAGCTGCATTGCTAATCCTGCCTCGGGGGAGTCTGGGGAGACCTGTACACACTTTGGAGACTTTTGGTAACCTTACACACTTTAATTTGGCCATAGCCAAACCTTACTCTTTTCCATTCAGGGTTGGATTTTTCCCCTCAGGGGGCTGACAACCTTTCAGTTTGGAAATGGTCCCTCTCTGCCCCTCTCTCCCTCATTCTGTCCCAGCCTATGTGACTACATCCCAAATGAATGTCTGAGATGGGGGCCAGGCTGATGGAGGAGGATTCTGTAGAAATCACAGGACAGACAGGAATGATCCAAAGGACATCATTTACTCAAAATCTGGCCCTTTGGTTCACAAAAGGGGAATGACTTTTAAAATATGGCCAGAAAAAACAATGAAGTAAGAATCATTGAAGGGGGAGTAATTTCATTAAAACTTGAAAACTTTCAGATGTTCATAAGTTTTGACTTTTTAGAATAGTACAAGAATATCATATACTTGTATTTATTATGATTTACACATATGTATGTTGCAACAAAATACTTAAAACTCATAGTTGTCTCAGCCTCTGTGCAAAAATAAACATAGAACCAGGAGTGGTACAAGCCTGTAATCTCAGCACTTGGGAGGCTGAGGCAGAAGTACACAATCACAGCCAACCTAGGAAAACAGCTAACTTGAGGTCAGCACAGGCTTCAAAGCAAGTCTCTATCTCAAAAAAAAAAACCCAAATAAACAAATAAAAATGAACATGAATTGTTTGAGTGGTAAACCAGCACAGGAACACTGATCAGAATGGACCGTTACCATTCTAACTGCTGTGATCTGCAAAGCTCTGTAAACACAACAAAATGTTAAAGCAACAGCCTGTTACCGGATGCTCAATCTGGAACAGGTGCGCAATCGAAGCTTCTGTGGAGATCTCCGTAACGTGTGTGTGTGTGTGTGTGTGTGTGTGTGTGTGTGTGTGTGTGTGTGTGTCTATGCGTAATGTGCAGGTGCAGTTGTGCAAAGGCCAGAGGTCGATACCGAATATTGTGCCCGATGACGTCATCAACGCTCAGATAAATATGCACAGTCATCCTGAATCACCTTTTACAGCCGGATGGAAGCTCATGATGGTGAGGTGCCCTGTAGATCAGGGCTGCACTATGAGAGGGTTGGTGAGCAGAGACGTCACCGACAGAGCAAGATGAAGGCAGCACTGGGGAAAGGCATTGAAACACAGCCTCACAAGCAACACATGGGTTTTCACATGTGTTATGGGACCCTAGTGCCATCTGTGATCACATGGACGCTTGTAGTAATGAGAGGAGCAGGCGGGCTGCGGTCCGGCCACACGGTACCCGGTCGCACGGCTAGCTTAACTCCTGAAATAATTACACAGAAACTGTATTCATTTAAAACATCTAGCCTCTTCTTGGCTAACTCTCACATCTTGCTTTAACCCATATCTAGTAATCTGTGTATCACCATGAGGTCATGGCTTACCGGGAAGATTCTAACCTACGTCCATCTCAGTCCGGAGATTTATTGAGTCTGCCACACTTTCCTTCTTCCCAGCATTCTGTTCTGTCTACTTCGCCCACCTAAGGGCTGCCCTATCAAAAGGCCAAGGCAGTCTCTTTATTAACCAATGAAAGCAACCCAAATACAGAAGGACCTCCTACACCAGATGCTAAGATTCTAGTCTAGGGCAAGTTCTAAGCATGTTCTACGTGTGTGGCTCTAGAGACACATCTACCTGGTGCTAAGGATTTGAACTGAGTGATAGAAAGGAGAGGTGTTTGTTGTTTGTTGTTGAGAAAGAAACCTCGGGGCGGCTCAGATTTAAGTTCTGATAAGCAATCACATTTCCAGTGACCTGTGCCAGATCAACCACGAAGCCCTCTGACATGTTCACATCTTAGTGTTTCAGAACAACAACAGAGAAACCAACCAGAACTTTGACTGAATGTGGACAGTAGCCCTGGCTGTCCTGGAACTTGCTATGTAGACCAGGTTGGCCTTGAGTTCACAGAGATCCGCCAGTCTCTGCCTCCTGAGTGATGGGTTTAAAGGCATGCACCACCACACTGGCTCAAAGCTGTTAATGAAAACATATGCTATGCCATATCTAGTGGCAGGCAAAATAACAGAAAACAGTACTGACTGGAGATTTTACGGAAGCTACAGTTCTAAAGAAATGATACTTAGGTGCAAAATGCAGAGGTGCCTTGGACAGGCTGGGGACCCCACATCTCCTAATGTACAAACGGGGTCTGGCCCCACTGTTAAAACTGACTCCATACTCTCTTAAAGGGATTTTGAACTGAACCTTTCTAAAGTGTATGTAGGGGGGAAGATCAGTTACCATTTTATTATTTTTCATTCTCATTCACCTCTGAACTTCCTGGTTCGGTCTGAGGCCAAAGTCAAGTTTGCCAAGACACCACGGGGAAGGTTGCTCTCACAGTATTCCTGGCTCACCGAAAATTTTCTTGAGAAAGCCAGTTTCCATGAGATTTCAGTTCCAATTCCGTAGACCCAAGAAAACTCGGGGCGGTTCAGATTAAGTTCAGATAAGCATTCACATTTTCAGTGACTTATGCCAGATCAACCACGAAGCCGTCTGACATGTTCACATCAGTGTTTCAGAACAACAACAGAGAAACCAACCAGAATTTTGAGCCAATGTGGACCATATGGGGGGAGTGCAATGCATCGAGAAGCCGCTAGACATTCATAGATACTTTCTTCTTTAGAAAAAAAAATAATCAAGACAAAAATAATGACCCTGAGACTTATTGAGAGTATAAATGAGCCTTACACAAGGTAACCTCACAACATCTGAGTTGAGCAACAGCTCCCGAGGAAAAGCTGCCGTGCTGACCGTGGCGACTGGCACAAGCTGTGACCTTGAGTGATAATACTGCCCATTTGTTTATCTTTCCTAACTCTCACCTCCCCCACCATCCTCTAAAAGTGGACATGTCAGGACCAACACCGCTAAACACAGGAACGTGAACTGTTCATCCCCAGACCTCATAGCTCTCAAGGAATCCATTTCTCCAACTGTCGTGGAGTGGGATGGGGAAGAACAGAGGTCACGGTAACTTTCAGGTCATCATGGAGGCAGAGAAAACCACCTCTGGGGCCAGAAATTATCCTCAGAAGCAAGAAATGAATTTTGATTTTTTTTCAAAGTGTGACTCGAACGTGAATCTACTCAGCAAGAAATCAAAAACCTTCCATAAATGTTACTGGAAGCAAAACACACCCAGTGTGTCCTAATGGGTTTCTGATGTAGCCCATGGTGGCGAGAAGGTTGACCATTCTCAGAGTCCATTCTGCAGGGTTCTGCTCCAGTGAGGGCGGGAGGAAACATCCATAAGGGTTTATTTTGTTTTATGTACTATACGCAAAACCCTGCTCTTCACACAACAGCAGCTGAGAAATGGGTTGTTTGCTGCACAAACCCGCCATTAAAATGTTTGGCATCCACTCAAAGTTTCACCAGCCTTCTCCACCCAGGAGATTCATAGCACTAGCAAAGGAAATCTGTATTTTCCTCAACTACTATAAATTACTGATTCTTAGCTAATGGAAGGGTACACGCTGGCCACAATGGGTAAAATGCAATGAAATCTTCTAAAGGAGCATTCTTAAAGAACATTGCCGGTGTGCTGGCCACTGTCAAATACTGAAGTCAGGAAAATTCGGCTAACTCCTAAAATTTAACATGGCACAGCGTCTGCTTTCTTCTTACCTCTCCTACTGCCAGGCTCGGGAGTCTGAATTTCTCAGATTCTCTCTCTACCAAATCTACCAGAGATTATAGCTCTGCACTAAAGGAGAGGTCTGCCTGCCAAGAAGAAGCTAACTGGCTCGTACTACTGTTGATCTGTTGAATGAGGCGCATGGGCTGTGTCCCGCCACCCAGCTCCCGGTGCCCCGCTAGCTTATGCCCGAAATAATTACACAGAAACTGTATTCATTTAAACTCTGCCTGGCCCATTAGTTCTAGCCTCTTCTTGGCCAACTCTTACATCTTGATTCAGCCCATTTCTAATAATCTGTATTCGCCAAGAGGATGTGGCTTACCAGCATGAGTCTAACCAGTGTCCATCTTAGGCCAGAGAAGCATGGCGTCTGCCACACTTTCCTTCTTCCCAGCATTCTGTTCTGTCTACTCCGCCTACCTGATTTCTGCCCTATCAAAAGGCCAAGGCAGTTTTCTTTATTCCACCAATGAAAGCAATACAAATGAAGAAGCACCTCCTACAGCATCAGTCCTTCCTTCAAAATGCAGAAAGGTGAAGACTTAAGTCATATATCAGTTCCAATAACTATTAGACAAACTTATGAAGCATCCATCACACATAGTATTAATCAAAGCTTGTGTCTGAATTTTAACTAATACTCATGTCATCAGAATTAAATTTCTCAAAGAAAAAAAATATCATACTTAATATACCATAAATATCAGTGAGTATGAATATTAATATTCTGTGTCTTGAAAGTCACACAAGTCAACTCAGCAGCTCTTGTCTAACTAATGGGAGCTTGAGAAATAACAGTAAAGCCCAAGACTTCCTTCTCCAATGCCAGCCATTCATTTGAGGATGAGCATGACCCATGGTCGGTAACAAACTAAGACTGTGGAAACGAAAGTCTTAGAAAACACACCAGATGTATATCACCACGAATATTTAAACCATGTGTTTTCTTTTAATTGATACCATTTTAAAGTTGCTGATTATTGGATACTTCTATAGGCCCTGGACATGTGACTGATCAGGTAATTTATACTTGGAAGAGTAGCCTCAATATAAATACTATTGCTACCGGTATTACAGATGGGGAAACTGAGACAGAAGAGAATAGAACTGGCCCATCTTCACACAGCAAAAACTAGAGCTGATTTTTTAAACTAGGTCTGCTTGAAAAAACGAGCTCTATTCACTTATTCACTGCGAACTTTATTCCAAATGAGAATACTGTGCTTTATGACTCTATAAATATCACCACGGTGAACCAACAGCGGAAGTGATCTAAGCTGGCATGATTATGTATAATTTAACACCGGCCAACGTTTTCTTTTATACTTGTACTAATGAAGTCACTGCTCGTGCAGCTCCAATCACCTCCTGCATATGAATGCTTCCAGATTTGCATCCAGACTGAACCACTTACTCTGTTATCAGATTAGAGCCCTGGTTTGTCAGACGGCGAAGATCTGGAATATAATGTGTTGAAAACAGAAAATATTTCACCACAGAGAAGTTAACACCATTCGTTTATGTGGAAGACTTTATTTTAAATGTTCCACCTAATCAGAGAAAGAAGAGAGGTAAATACTGCAGTGGGTTGTGATCTGGGCCGTGAAACTCAGACATGAACTGGGCAGAGCAGGTTCCTGGGTTGCAGGCCTTGGAGTCATGACCTTTAGCTCATCCTGCAGGGGTGGTGCTGTGGTACAGACAAGACCTAGGACAACTGGGACAGGTTGTACGGGAGAGACGCAGACTCTGTCGGCTGCAAAGGTTTGACCCTGGATGCCAACCTGCAACCTGACCTCAGCCAATCTGAGGAGCACAGAACAGTACAAGGGAGAAGAATCCTTTAGCAGGAGAAGAGGCAGACGGCGTTGGCACAGGAAGGCTGGAATATAGGTGTCAGTGGTGGGATAAGAGGGGATTAAGGCTCAGGAGGTAGCTCTTTGAGGAAAACAATAGTTCTGGATCCCCTAATTGGGGCCTCTTGAGGAGACAGAGGAAAAGTTGAAGGGCTCGCTGCACACAGAGGAGATCAGTCTGTGATTCTTCCAGCACAGAGAAGAGGAAGGTGGAAAGCTGCTGATAGGGAATGGAACATGCGGCTCAGACGCGTACCTCTCTAATTGCCTGAGCGATCCTGAATCCACAGAGGGAAGCCCCGCTGTGCTGCGTGTGAGCCAATCTAACCCCAACAGTGAGCAATTCGTAAGGGACGGATCCGAGGTCCGGGTGCTGCACAGGCAGCCCGGTCAGACGAAGGCCAAACTGACATTAAACACGTTTCAATAAGGAATCTCAAACTCATGTTTTGATGATTTGTAGATTTCATTCTGTTTCAGAAAAATGGTCCCAATGCAAGGACTTTCATAGGAAGTCTCTAACAAGAAGTTTCTTCCAAGAAGAAAAGGAAACTGTCCACTTTTCCACTCAAAGAGATGAGAAAAGTTGACTCCCCCTCCCTGATGGCTGGGTAACATGTAGGGTTCACTTTCTTGAAGTTGTACCTCTGAATCTCCGGGGTTAACTTGGAAGGAACATCTAAGCACAAAGTCGACCATAAGCATCCAAAACTCTTTCCCCTGGTTTCCTCGACAGGGCCCTCACGTCAGTACTATTGCCCACAGGACTGTTGTTAAGACCAGTGGCTCCCGGGAGCAACGGCCAGCCCCATGAGTCTCAACTCATGGAACAGGTTAGGGCAATGAGCCCATGTCTCCTTGGACACAGCAGGCTAACTGGTAAGTTAGGGATGGAGCTTCTGTGTTTGACGCTAACACAGCAGGGATGGAGTTGCTGCCATACTCTCTGGCTGCTCTTTTCTATAGAATGAGAAGCAAAACTCACAGAAAAGAGAGATTTGCTGAAAGCTTGGGAGCCTCACAGATGGAGACAATTAGAATATACTAAGTATTTTATCAGCCCATAAAACTGCCTTGCTAAATGCTGTCCAGGTTTTACTTCCACACGCAAACCCAGCTGCGTCACTTTTCTCGTTTCAGACACGACGCCTGACGGAAACAAGAAACAACGTAAGGGGAAGATTTGTTTGGCTCACAGTTTCAGAGATGCCAGTCCACTGTCATCTGGTGAACATGGCAGGGATGAGGGCTTCACATATCATATCTTGACATCCAAGGGGACTAGTATCTCTCACTAGGCTTTCTCCCTTCCCTCCTTTATTCCCTCTGAGTCCCAAGACCACAGGAAGGTGCCGCCCACTGAGGTGGGTCTTTCTCCCTCAGCCAATCCCCTCAGAAAACACCCTTATTGAATACCCGGAGATGCAGATTGCCACTTTCATAGTTGGTCCCAAATTCATTCAAGTTGACCATGAAGACTAGTCATCAATCAAACAGCATGCTGAGATGTAAAAATAGTTTGCAAATCAGAAATACTATATTTTTAAGCCACTGTACTCACCTTAGTTCTGACATTAAAGGTAGAATATGTAACTCTAATGTGCTACCAGCCCATGGGGGTGTACATTTTATCCCTCTAGAAGCTTCTAACAGTTTCACAGTGGCCAGAGTGGGAAGCAAATAAAGAGACAAAAGAGTAACCTGATTCAAACAGGTGCATACATTTCAACATTAAAACGTGGTTTGGGAAGATGATTGGCATTCCATACAGGTCAGTGGTTTGAACTACGTGTTCCTAGTGGACAATTATGCAAGGTAATGAGGCAAAAAAAAACCCATAGATTGGCAAGAGGTGCCATGTATATCCATCTACTCTGCCCAGATTACCTCCTTGCTCTTCCTTCATGTCCCCAGGCTCAGGAACTGTTCCTGTGAGCTGTCACAAGGTGCTTGCTTGTTATCTTGTTTTGTTGTACCGCCTACTGAAGTTGGTAGCAAACACAAGACATGGAGTAGGCACTTGAGTCGTGCTTTGCATCAGGAGTGACGTTAAGTTTGGAGCCCGTGTGCTGAAACATGCTCAAAGGAGCTCTGGAGATCACATTTCCCTCTTCCCAGCTCCATTCTCCATGACCCCTCCTTGGTATCATGGACACTGGCAAGGGTGGACATAGTCATTCACAGAAACGTTTGCTTATTGTAAGCACTAAGAACAGAAGCATCGTGCCTTTTCTTTCCCCAACCACCTTATAAACTGTTTTTCAGCTTTGCAGATATGAATTCAAACATAGAATTGATGTTTCCAAAAGAATTTGATGAGAAAAAATTATTTTTGTATCTTTTTATGCAGTTCTTCTCAATTATTTTTTACTTAGTTTATGCAAATGGCAAGTATTAAAAGGAAAACAGCCATTCTACTTTAGTCAAAAGCATTATTAAATCATTAATAATGACTCTAAAATGTAGTTTTTAATGACCAGGAAATTGAATTGCCATGTGTGAAATTGGAAAATAACATTGTGTACTAGAAAGCTAATTCCATCCCATCAAAATTAGCCTCTTTGTAAGTTCTATTACTGGTTGACAAAATAATTGCTGTCTTAGCCAAATTCCTAGCACTTTCTGTCTCAAACAGGCTTATGAGTTTCAGGCGCAGGACACCACTTTCTAGAACATGCATGGGGGGAGACCATGGTCTTTTGAAGTTAACCATCTAATGGCTGTAAAGAGCTGCTAAGGAACCAAGAACTGGGGAACAGCTCTAAGGGTTCTAGTCCCAGAGGGATCCCCTCCCCACACTGTATTACCATGTGACCTTCAGAGAGTCACTTCCTTCCCCAGTGCCTGCTTCTTCACACATAAAGCAGATGATAGAGCCTATGCCTGGTGCCCCATGGCCTTCTACGCCAGTGGTTCTCAATCTTCCTAATGCTGTGACCTTTTAATACAGTTCCTCGTGTTGTGCTGATCCCCCCACCATAAAATTAGTATTGTTTCTACTTAAAAACTGTAATTTGCTACTGTTATGAATCATAATGTAAATATTTTTGGAGCTGGAGGTTTGTCAAAGGGGTTGCAACCCATACGTTGAGAACCACTGTTCTAAGCACTGATCTTAAACATATACTTCTGAATTAGTTATGAAATGCACAGTTATTGGTATTATACAGATGAATAAAGACTGGTGTCTGGTGAGTGCCAGGGGACACAGCAGTGAACAAGACAGGCAGGGTAGACATTGCTTAGCCCAAGGGAGTAGACAGATCCATCTCAACATTTAGGGATTGAAAGAAGAATATGGACCAGTGATTCTCAACCTGTGGGTCATGCCCCCTTTGAAAAAACCCCTATCTCCAAAAGATTTACATTATGATTCATAACAGTAGCAAAATTATAGTTATGGAGTAGCAACGAAACTAATTTTATGGTGGGGGGGTGTCACCACAATACAAGGAACTGTATTAAAGGGTCTCAGCAGTAGGAAGGTTGAGAACCACTGGTCTGAACTGTGAACTCCTGGACAGCATGAGTGTGAGTACAGGGATAGATGATTTGGCTGGGTACAGTATGGGCCTACCATAGCTAAGATGACAGAAACAACCCTCATCTGACTAGCCTGAGAGGGGCAGCCTAAGATCCCCCGAGGCTCTCTGGGGGTTCAGGTCCCTCCAGCTCACAGGTACATCCTTTCCAGGATGGTTCTCTAGCTGCACGGACTCAGCCGCTCGTCAGCACTCACTCCCCTGCCAAGCAATGGGGTTGGAGAACAGAAGAATATCCCATTCCATTAAGGGAAATAAAAATGAGGAATTATTTTTTTGGCCAGGAATGGTCACATATGCCTGAAATCCGAGTCAGGTGGATCACAAGTCTGAGGCCCAGCAGAGCAGCACACTGAGCTCGGGACCATCCTGAGCTATCTGACAAAGCCCAGGATGTCTCAAAGATAGATTTAAGATCATTGCCTTCGGCTCTTCATATCACCCACTAGAAACTCCACAGAACCATCCAACTGCATGGAATCTGAAAAACATGTTTGTCATGAGTGACCCTGTGCCGACCTAAAGAAAGAAAGAAGCTAGGGCTAGAAGAAAGGAAACAAACAAACCAAGTCCCCAGAATCTTGAAGAACAGCTCAGAGTGGCAGGTGTGTTTCACTCCTTTGCTAGGCATTCAGCACCCGCCTCTCCCAACTCTGAGTGAGAGCACAGCGTGTGGCTGTGCATGGAAATCAAGGGCCTAGTCATCTGCATCTGATCGCCCGAAACAGATGGCAGAGTTGAAGCAGGAGGATGGCGAAAATCAGAGCATCTCTCGGGAAGGGAGATGCGGAGAACAGAGCTGTCATCAGTCCCTGGAGTGATCCAGTCATGTTGGAAGGGAACCATAGAGGCATCCTCCCAGCTGCTGGTATGAGTCCTCTGGATGGTTGTTCTGGCTGCTGCAGCTTCTACTCCGGGGAAAATTCTCACACCTACCGTTTTGCTCAGCCACAGCCAAAGGAGACATCAAAAGGGCTCTGTTTTGGAGCAACTTCTCCAATCTGCTCTTGCTGATTTCAATGTATAGATCCAGGAGTTGAACCGGTTTGACCCAGGGTTAGCTGGCCGCTCTTCTGGCTTGCTGGTACTGTAATTCCCTTGGAAATGTAAGGATGCCATCCGAACCATGTGTTTCTGCTCATTTCCATGCGTAGGGGATCCTGGCCAAGACTCTGGAATGGAGACTCTCACACTCTGCTTCATGCTGACAAGGGTGTTAAAGTCAAAGCCCATCCTTCTGTCAAGAGTTTGTGGGTGACAATTGTCCTCAAGACATAGCTACTCAACTTCTGGTTCTCAGGCCACACCCCTGCAAGCTGTTCCTCAGCCTACTGCCCATATCAGTTCAGCTTAAGTTTTGCCAATAACTTAGTATTTAACAAAGTTGGGTTGTAACAAAGTTGGTTCCTTCTCACTGGCCTCTGAATAAGTGCCTTCCCCTGTAGTATGGAGCACGGGCCTGTTTTTGGTCCCGGCGGCCGCCTGGCTCCCATTGCCTGGTGTCTGGCTAGCTTATGTTCGAAATAATTAAACAGAAACTGTATTTATTAAAATACTGCCTGGCCCATTATATCCAGCCCCTTATTGGCTAACTCTCACATATTATTTTAACCCATCTCCATTAATGTGTATCGCCACTTGAGTTGTGGCTTACCGGCATGAGTCTAACCAGTGTCCATCTTAGGCAGGAGAAGCATGGCGCCTTTCACATTGCCTTTTCTCTCCCAGCCTTCCGTTTTGTCTACTCTGCCCATCTAAGGGCTGCCCTATCAAAAGGCCAAAACAGTCTCTTTATTTAACCAATAAAAGAAATACACAAACAAAAAACCCTCCTACACCATTCCCCCATGGATGTGCATACCAGTAATGCAGAGCCCACACCCACAGTTCCATAAGGGGGTTCTTTTGCCCTGTCTCATTCACTAATTCATCTCCTTTAGCCCTGCTGAACATTCAAATTGGGTACCAGGTAATGGCTACTGAGCAGAGCAATAAGATGCAGGCAAAAAAAAAAAAAATAGGCCTTACCATTTAATTCCTCTACATCTTAAGAAAACTGCACTACCTATCCAGGTCTAAAGCCTTCATTTTGTATGTTTTGTGTTTTTGTTATTGTTATTGTTGCTTCTTTGAGACAGTGACGTGGGATTTCCCTCTGTATGCTGTGATTACCGTTAATGAATAAAGAACTGCTTTGAGCCTATAGCAGAGCAGGGTGGGGCGGAGCAGAGCTAGGCAGGGAGGACTGGACTGAGTGCTGGGAGAAAGAAGGGCGGAGTGAGAGAGAAGCCATGGAGCCGCTGCCAGAGTCAGACATGCCAAAACTTTGCTGGTAGGCCACTGCCACGTGGTGATATACAGATTAATAGAAATGGGTTAAATTAAGATGTAAGATTTAGCCAATAAGAAGCTAGAACTAAGGGGCCAAGCAGTGTTTTAAATAATATGGTTTCTGTGTGATTATTTAGGTTTTGGATGGCCAGAATGAACAAGCGGCCTCCCTCCAACAAGACAGGGTCTCACTCTGTAGTCCAGTCTGGGCTCCAAGTACTGGCATTCTAAGTATGCGCCAGTGTGCATATCTAATCTCTTCATTTTGAAAACTAAAAATTCTTGTCCCACAGGTCTTTCATGCTGTAACTCTATGAAAGTCTATGACCATACACACATATGCACATATACATACATGCGTGTACACACACACACGTGCACACACACACACACACACACTCATGTGCAAGTTTTTTGCTACCTCACCTGCTTGCCTCACTCTACCAAGGATGTCTCCTTAAGAAGAGTGATCCAAGCTGTCAGGTTCCAGACTCCTGGGGACCATGCCCCAACTGACCAGGCTTCCTTCAGGAACTTTGCAATGCTCAGAGCCTCTTATGTGCTATAAGGACCCTGTGGAGTCTCTGCTTCAGGAATAAGGAATGACCAGTCTCTTCAGCATAGTAGGAAGTAATCGGGAGGTGAGTACTGGACCCATAAAGTGAACAGTGGACCCAGTAAGTGAGTGCTAGACCCAGGAATACTTGATTACATTTAATATGCCCTGCAGAATTTTAACATGACTACCCCAAGCATACCCCCAAAGTGAGACTTTAACTGAAATCTGAGGCAATAGAAGTGTCATTTACCTTTTTGTTTGGTGTGTATGTTTATATGTATGTACATATGTAGGTATGTTTGCATATGTGTGTGTAAGTGTGTAAGTGTAAGTGTGTGTAGGTGTATGTATATATGTAGACAGAAGTTTCTGTTCTACCAGGTCCCATAGCCATTCAGTCCCAAAGGAACGCACAGAGGCTTATATTAATTATAAACTGTTTGCCTTATTAGCTCAGGCTTGTTATTAACTAGCTCTTACCATTTAAATTAACCCATAATTCTTGTCTACGTTTAGCCACGTGGCTTGGTACCTTTTCTCAGTGCAGCATTCTCATCTTGTATCCTCTGCATCTGGCTGGTGACTGCATCTCTGCCTTTTCTCTTCCCAGAATTCTCCTACTCTGGTCGCCCCACCTATACTTCCTGCCTGGCTACTGGCCAATCAGCGTTTTATTAAAGCAATACAAATGACAAATCTTTACAGTGTACAAGAGCATTATCCCACAGCACATGTGCATGAGAGTATAGGGATGTGCATGTATGCATATGTACATGCATGTGCGTGCTTGTATGCATATGTGGAGGTATAGCCCTCAAGTATTCTATACCTTTTAAATTTTTTTAAATTACATGTTATTTATTCTGTGCTCCTAGGGAACATGGCACACGAGTTAAGGTCAGAGGACAATTTTCAGGAGTCGATTCCTTCCTACCATGTGGGTCCCAGGGATCAACCTCAGGCTTGCAGGCACCTTTACTCTCTGAGCCATTTTGCTAGCTGTCACTCCACTTTATTTTTGAGATCGATTTCTCAATAAACCCAGAGCTTCCTAGATTTTGCTAATATGACTGCAAACAAGCCCCACAGATATTCCTGTCTCCACTTAAACCCAGCTTTTTATGCGGGTGTTAAGTATTGAACTTAGGTCCTTACGCTATGTAGCAAGTGTTTTACTGACTGAGCTTTCTCTCCAGTCCCATTTGCCTTCCTATTACCGCTACTAACATTATTAATAATACTAATTAATAATATTAGCTAACTCAGAACTACATGCCAGACATTACTCTCAAAACTTCATATCTACTAACAATCGCGCAAAGGTGACCCCACTTAACAGATGAGAAACCGAGGGATAGAAAACCTAATAACTCTCCTAGTTGGGTGCAACCAGTATGTAGTAGGATCAGGTAGCTTAGCTGCAGAACTTGCATCCCTAACCACTGTGGATGTACTACATTGCTGCACTGAGAAAAGGTACCAAGCCACGTGGCTAAACGTAGACAAGAATTATGGGTTAATTTAAATTGTAAGAGCTAGTTCCCTTCCCTTCATCCATAAATAAGATTAAATAAAGCCTATGGCATATAGAAAATTGTGAGCTAAAATAAGATCTCAGAAGTAGCCCTGATGTACTAAGACCTCGACAGTGAGTAACTTCTCTGTGTGCTGTGCTTGGCACCAAGACAGCCTAAAGAACATCTTCAACAGTCATTCCCGTAGAAATAAGAGTGTGTACCCCACTCCCCGCCCACATTAACCGAGCTGGCTGAGATGTTCAGCCCTCAGCAAGTCTCCTGTATAATAAATAAAGGGTGGGGTCTGCTCTCCAAATAAAGCCAGAGATCGTTTGTTTCCTGTTAGGTTTACTCCTTTGAAGACAGTGCCAAACAATCAGACACCAGTGGGAAGGGCTGAAGCTGATCCGAAGCCTCTCGCTCCCCTTGATCAAGTTCCTAACGCAGAGCCTAGGCTGGGTAGTGACTGGAAAAAGCCGCTCTTCCCTGTTTTCTCTCCTCTGCCAGGCAAAGTGTCAAAACGCGGTTCCAGACCAAAGGCTGAGCAAAGACCATGGTGCGGTGTCCAGTGTGAGGCATTTCCCCGGCAGGAGCTGCTTTGCCCAGAGTGGTAGAGAATTCCAGTTGGTGCCTGAAAATGAATTTGCATTTCTGTAACGCTGGGGTCTTAGGCAAAGGCTTGGTTACCTCCAGTTTAGCAATTACACAGATCTCTCAGTCACCTTCTCAGTGGGATTGGGTCCCTGCTTAGGTCCACAGTAACTGATGCTAAGTTGCTAAAAAGAAAAGGCAGTTTCTCAGGCACCCCAAGCATCAGACAGGTGACAGCACAGGGGCTTAGAATCCAGAGCACCCAATCTCACACTCCAGGCGCAGGACCGAAGAACAGCTCTTATGGTCTGGTCACTCATGAGGGAAGAGAAGAGCCAAGTTCAGCTGTGTCTCTCTGACTGGAGTTCTGTGACCCTCAGGTAGGAGGTACAGGAACAATTACCAAATGATTTTATCTCACTTCCTTCACCTGTAAAAGGAAGCTTAACTCTGAACATTTATGTTCATATTCTTGGAAATTCAATTATTATTACTCAAGAATGGGGAGCATCATACCAGGAGGAGGCAGCAAAAAGACAGATCTAAGTGGTGGAGGGACAACTGGCCAAGCTGAGCTCCCAGTCTGCAGACAGAGAGCCTCCTCCGCCTGGAGATCCCTCAGGAAACCCAGGCTCCTGAGACGGGAGGAAGACCCTGTGAGCAGAAGTCACACAGGCAACACTCAAAGAGCCCATGCAGCTGGAACTGAGGGCATGCGAGGTTTCTTTGGAGAGTCTCTAGCTTTTTCACACAAATACTAAATCCTCTATTTCTCATATATCCAGAAAGCTTCAAGAATTTAGGACAGATTCTAAAGCAAACCCGGGCTAAGCTCGTGCTCAGCGATCAAACAGCTCCACCTGTGCTGATGTGGCCCCAGTGGGCCAGAAACTGCTATTATTGGGAGGCATAGCTTAATACCAGGATTTTATTTAAAGTAAAATAATGCCTGGCTGTGCTGGACAAAGGCAGAGTCCGTAAACCACAGTATCTCTGTGTGGAAATAGACTTCCTGTCTTTTTTTTTTTTATGTGCCCAATTAAGTGCAGATTTTTGGCTACATGAGCAATATAACTACAGTGTTTTTTTTCTTCTCTCTCTTTTTTATTCAGAAAAACAAAGAAATGAAGTAAAAAACTAAACAAGGAAAGGTTTTAGGAGGAGGTGGTTGATAAGCGTTGTGAGATAATTTCTTTCAACTACTTGGTATCTTCTAAACTGGATGTAACCATCCACTAGCACTGTGGCTGTAAACCATATTTCTAAAGCCCTGGCAACAGCTCCCACCAGAGGGATCACCACCCAGTCAGGTAAGTGCATCTCACGGCCTTGTATGGACTAAAACATCACGGCATCCAGGCTGCATGGGTGACTTCTTGTGCCTGAGAACTGGAGTCAAGCAAAATTATTTGGTGGAAAAATAAAGGCCCGGGCAACCCAGCTTCAAAGCAGTAGGAGCCAGCCTAAAATCTAGTCCACATCTAAACACATGAAGTCTAAGAAAAGTTCACAGATTTTCATTTTCAAGCGGAGTTCTGCACACCTGAGCAGTCCCTGGCCTGAATCAGAAGCTGGTCTACTAGAACACTGTGCAAAAGGCCACACGTAATGACAACAGGACCTGTCGTTCTGCTACCTCCAAGAGACCTAGTAGTCCTCAGAGACCACGGCTGCTCTGCAAACCTTAGAAGAATCTTGAGTATACCTGAGCAAATCATATAAACCAGAGGCTCCATGTGAAGCCAGAACTGGATCTACATAAATCTTGAAGACATAGTTTGGTGTCCACTAGCATCCATGTATCTTTGACTATATGGTACAAATAACACAGCTCCTGAACCGAAGGCTCAAGGAACACTGTGGAAGAGGGGACAAAAAGACTCTAAGAGTGAAGGGACCAAGAAATCTGCTGGGAGATTGTGTCTCTTAGAAATGGCAGGGACACTTTAGCCATGATATATCTACAAATATATAATCTGAACAAGACCTGACCCATGACAACACCAGAAGACATATAAACATAGAAGGGGAAATTTCCCTCATGGGACCCCATCACTAGACAAAGAGCTATAGAATTAAAGACGCTAAGAGCAGAATTCATCCTCCCTAGGGATTAGCCCCTAACTGGCTATCCAACAAGAAGTAGTCAACATTGAAATTATATATAGACAAGTAACATGAAACAAACTTAGCAGGTTTATGTTTTTATATGTTTAGGTGCATGTGTGTGCATGTGTGTGTAAAAATAACAATTATAGAAAAATGCTCCATGAATCCAAAAGGAGCATCGTGGTGGAGAGGGCACGTGGGAGAAGTTGGAAGGAGGAAAAGGAAGTGGAAAAATGATGTGTGCATATTTAAAAATATTAATGATATTTCATCGGGGAGCCCAGATCAGATGAGACTACCAGTTGGCCCAAAACATCCCTTCAGGGTAAATTGACCCAGTATCTTCTGAATTTTTATAAAACCTTCTATACATAGAATAAACACACACACACTATAAGTTAAGTTTGTACAGCAGTGTAATATTTCCCTTTGTGCCTCTCCAGGTCTACTCCTGAGCCCAGTTTCAGTCCAGATGCCCCTCCCACCTTGCTGCCAGCTTCAGTGAGTTATCCTGTGCTAGCACTGTTCTTTTCTATGAGGCATGTTTGGTAGCACAGGCTGTACCAACTTGTACCAATGAAATGATGGCAAAACAGACAATACGACTGCAAATGATTTAAAAACCTCTAGAAAAAAAGAAATCCCAGCCCTTTCCCAGTGTAGAACTAAACCCTATGTTAAAGCCAAACCACAATTGTTGTTTTCAAAATAAAGGTTATAAACAGGGAAGCCAACAGAACCAAGTGCTTCAGTGTGGACTGCCTTGTGATTTCGATGCATTTGAAACACAGTGGAAAATGTGGACTTGGAGGGTGGGAGGAGCCCGGGGCAGCTACTCTCATAATTAATGGGCTGTGGTGACTGGGAGCACATTGTTGCATGCTTATATATGAATGTGTTTTATTTTATCTCATCCCATATAAAGTTTTGATTTAGGCCCAATCCTGGGTCCTCGCTTGAGATGTAAGTAATATCAGACACGAAATAAACTTGTTAAACGCACATCACACCCCCTCAGGAGTCAGTGAGCTTCACGAACCACGGCCCTGTTGCTCAGCAAGAGCCCTTCTAATGAGGCCAAACTGACTAACGCATAGTCCAAGAATAATACTTGACCAAAATTGAATGCAATTCTCTTGTACTTATTATAATTTTCTGTGACAGAGAACAGAGGCTGAACTCGGGGAAAGTATTGTTTTTCTTCTGAGTGTGAGTCTGCCAAAATTTGTTTTTATTTCTGCCCCTGCCTCATCAGCCGTCCACATGGGAATGATGGGGTGGCCATGGCACCTGGGGACTTGCTAGTGTCTGGGGGGGGTGCTGCTTTTCACAGCTTCTCCTCACCCATCTTGATACATTTGTGGTACAGAATGGAAGACTCATTATGGAAGGTGAATTCACGAGCAGCCTGGAAATATGTGTCTGATATTCCACATGCTCAGGGCAATCATCACACTGACAATGGACAAGCCACACACGCTCTGGAGCTTTCTCTCCTAAGCGGATGTAACAGCAAATCAAACTGATCCTGGAATCTTAAATATGTGTGGCCACATGACATTAGAGGAGGGAGTAAGTTCAGCATTTGAGACCGAAAGAAGAGTAAAGAAGAAAACAAGGTACAGGTCATTTACCCCATCATGTGTTTCAGCTGTTGGTGTAAAATGCTAGGCAGAAATATTTTTATTGCATGGAAACTGAGATCTCCTCCCCAAAATTATTTTCCACTCACTTAAAGCATCATTGTCCAAACCAAAATGCTGTCCTTGCAGAGTTTATCTTGTGGCTAGAGGGACGTGTGGAGGGATGCGCGGTGTGTGCTGTGCCGGAGCAGAAGGTGGCATCAATGGGACCTTGTCTTCACAGCTCTCGGTGGGTTAGACTCAAGGTGAGACTTACAGTCTGCTCTACACAGCACACTTCCTCCTGGGTGCTTATTTATTTGCTTGTCTTAGGAAAGGAGGGTAGACAATGGTAACAAACCATTGGATGGAGGGTAGATTTGTTACCTTTCTCCTGGCTGTGGCCAAACATCTGACAAAAGCAACTTCAAGGGGAAAAGATTTCATTCTGAGTCATGATTTGAGGGGATGTCGTTCATCATGGGAAGAAGGCTTAGCTGGCAAAACCCAAGGCGACAGGTCACAGAAAACAAACTACAAATCTTTAAGACCTGTTCCCCCCACAGTGACTTGTTTTCTTTAGTAAGGTTCTATAATCTTTCAAAACAGCCTTATCATCTGGGGACTACTTCACCTCAAAGCCACAGAGACAAGTTGGCGGCCCAGAAGCTTTCTCCTCAAAGCTTACTGCATGTCTTTCTTGCCATTCCCAAGGCCCTTAGTCACAGTCCCAAAGGTCTGCTGAAACAAATGTAAATTTGGCAAACCTCCCTGTAAAGTTTGGTAGATGCTTCCACACACCTCACCTGTTAAAATTGCTGACTTTCTCCCCAGACTCTGGAACGCAGGACAGGTGTCTCCTCCTCTCTGTGCGGCCCTCACCATAGGGGGAGCCAAGGTAGATCATTTAAGGCTTTGTATTAAACATGTTGGGTATTATGCAAAGTAGTAGAGGGTGCTGAATGTGGGCTACAGGCACTCCTTAACAAGAGAAAACAGCCGATCCCTGTTCCCTGTTATCTGGGGTCTAATAGCGTGCAAGTTACTTTAATGACTCTTTGCAACGTATCTGTGCTGTATCAGTATCTATATTGTTCAAATAGGGAAACTGAGTAACTAGTTCATCTTTCAGAAAATAAACACGTCCCAAAAATTTTGTGTGTCAAGCATAGTTGTAGGAAGTAGAGGAAAAGTGTGAAACAAATCAGACAGATTCTTGTTCTCCAGGAACTCAGATTCAGCGTGGTGGGAGGAAGAGACCAGTGAAGAAGCACCCCAAGCCCGGAGGATGACAGTGATTAGCGATGATGGAAAACCAGCGAGAAAGGCTGAGCGTTTTCTCTCCGCGTTGAGAGGCTGATGCCTGAGCAGACAGCTGCTGAGCCGCATGTCTGGTACCTGGTGGGCAACAGATTGAGGCAGAGGCATAGTTATCCCGCCTAGAAACCGCCAAGAGACACACGGAGCTTACAAGGCATGAATAGGTCTGGGGAGAGTTGGAAAGGCAATCGCAGATGGAGCAAAGAAACCCATTCAGGTGCGGTCTTCGTCTTTCTTTTTAATAAACTCTGCAAGCACAGATGGTTCTCAAAACACTGAAGTAAGCAGAGCACACGGTACTCGCCCATCAGTGTGGCTGTCCGGCCTCTGCAGTGATGCAGAGTTCCAGAGGGCCCCAAAGTGCCGTCGGCACACAGTAGAGACACCTCCAGGTACAGTCCAGAGAAAGTTGGGATAAGGGGAATGGGGCACAGGTATCAGTCAAAAGGGAGAGAAGGCTTTGCAGTAACGTCAGTGTGGGACACCTGGCTGTGAGCTGGAGTTTCAAGGGAGAGAGAGCAACGACTCAACCTCCATTTGGAGTGATTGTTCAGACTGAAGGGTTGAGAGTAGACCCCAGAGGAGTGAGGATGAACACAGGGGCCAGGGAAGCTGACTTGACAGGATCAAGACTTGCCAAGAAGATAAGCCTCTGGGCATGTCACCAAGTGATTTCCTACGTTACATTAATTGAGCTGGGGAGAACCGCCCTAACCGTGTGGGACTGGTCCTGGGCTGGAGTACCAGACTGGATAAGAAAGAAAAAGTGAGCTGAGCACCCGCATCCACTGCTCTCTGCTTTCTGACTGTGGATGCAATGTGACCAGCGAGCTTCCACTCTGACTGCCGTGACTTTTCCACAGCAGATCGTATCCTTTATAATTGTATAGCGAAACACTTCTTCCCTTAAGCTTTCAGGCATCTGGTCACAGCCATGAGAAAAGTGATTAAGCCCTCTGGGGAGGCACAGTGAAAACTTGACCAGTGGCGGCAGTGGCTTAGGAGTACAGGGAATAAGGCGGAGGCAAAGGGCTGTTTCGATAGATTGCGTTTGCAGTAAGAGGGAAGGAGTTTGTCAAGCATGGCAGGGAGCGCTGGAAGACGGGGTTTTGCCATCATCTAGGATTAGAAAGACCAGAGGTGAAGTAGGGTTAGGAGCCAAGATAAAAAAGATTTGATTTTATGCACGTTGAGTTTGAGATGAGCGGTAACTATTCACGCCTATTAAGCACCAAGCCAACAACCCTGAGAGCCAAAGAGCGTGTTAGTGTATGCACAGCAAGTACATCGAATCCATGAGGACTCCAAAGAGGGCTTTCAGTTCTGACTGGAATGCTTTCCCTGGGACACCCCAGCTGAGAGCTACAGAGCCTTACAGGTAAACAAGTGAAGGCAATTTCTTCTCCTGTAATCTCTCAGCACCAAGATTTAAATAAAAACTTCTAAACGTTAAGACTAAGAGAGTCTGCTCTAAAAGAAGAGAGGAACTCATCCAATCCTCTTGAAAAGCAGAAAGGGTTTTTTTTTTCTCCCCTTAAAAACTAAAACAAAACTGAGGTGAGTCTAAGGCCAGCGTGCTGATTGCATCAGAGGCAAAGATGAAAGGAGGGGAGCGGAGCAGTGGGCAGGAACCCCAAGTGAGTGGGCCGAGGGGCCAGCCTGGAGGCTCACATTATCAGAGGGGGTTGTTCTTTAGCTGGCTTAAAGAAAACTAAAATAACATGTTAATTTTAGGTTCTTTGATATCTTTTCCTGGAGATATTTTGTTTTGATACATCCAACATCAGCCAAAGAGAAACGCTCAGCAGACAGACATAATCAAAACAGCCGACAACCCAGGGCAACTGCACGTGAGCTTCATTCTCTTAGTTCTGCCCAGCACATTACCAAGGTGCTGCCGTACCTGCCCCGAGGAGAATTTAGAATGAGCTTCATCGTTGCAAAGCTCCTGCACTGGGGACTCCTTCAGCTAATGACTCTGAGCCCCGTTAAAACTCAGATGTTTCTGAGGATACAAATACGCAACTCATTTTAAAGTGCACTGAGCTTATGGGGGGTGGGAGGGTTACCAATAAGAATCCTAATAGTTCAGCCTGGGAAATTCCTTTTGGACAGATATAAGCCTGGCTTCTAGTGGTTTAGAAACTAGGCTGTCACTGTTTGGATAAAGAGACTGATGGGGCGTGGCAGGGGGGCAGGGGTGATACACTCACCCACTTAACCATCATTTATTGTCAGTGATACCGTAACTATAAAAATTAGAGCCTGAAGGGAAGATTGAGAGATAGGATGAGATTATTCAAAATAATGCAACACCAAAGATGTTGCAGAAACTATAAAGATGTTGACCAAAGCAAGCAAAACCAGGGATCAAAGAGAGGTTGGGACAGGGGCATGATGGAAGGAGTTAAGAAAGTGAGCAAAAAAAAAAAAAAAAAAAAAAAAAAAACAACTTATATTCTATACTCTTCTATAATGCTTGCCATCTAAAGACATTTTTGATTATGTGTCTGGAGGTGGGAGGCGGATGCGTGTGGGTGAGGCTATCCCTGAATGCCAGAGGCAATGAATGGACCCTTCCCCGCTGGAGCTGAAATCACAGGAAGTTGTGAGCTGCCATGTGTGGTTGCTGGGAACAGAACTTGGGTCCTCTGCGGGAGTGCTCCAAGCTCTTAGCACCTATTCAGTCCCTAATGCCTGCCTTTTAAAAACTGCATGTGCATGTGTTTCATTAAAAATTTAACCCAAATTAACATTAAAATTGTATTATATAAGCAAGAGCATAAGGTTAAATGGTGATTGTTTCCTACCATCAAGGAAGCTTAAAATGGAACACAGAGACAGAGAAGAGTAAAATAAGGAGAAACAAAAATTGACCATAAAAACAAGGTAGGAAGGAACATAGATCCATTTCCTACAGCACCTCATTTAGCCAACTGGTCAACCAGAGTTTTGACACTACCTGGCTCTACATGTTCCTGGCTAGGATCTTTCCCCTTCCCCTCTTTCTTGACATCAGAAATCTTGGAGTTGTGTTTTTCAGTGGGGATTGATGGACGCCCAGAAGGAAGTATGTAGGATGGGTGGGGAGTCAGCACATGCGGGGGGAGGGGCGGAGCCATTGCCACCATTTCCCTTTGATATTACAGCTCTGACCAGTTCTTACCTACCAGTTTCCCAGCTGGATCTTAAGGAAAAAATTTCAAAAATAAGTTGCCAAAAGCAAAGAAAAAAATGTTAATACATTAAAACACACTTGAGGTGAATCATTCTGTGAACTTCAGACTTCAAACAAGTAATCATTAAAATTACTAATGTTGACTCTGGGTTCTTCTCCAAAAGCCAAGGATGCTGGACTTTCTGTTGTAATACTCTGACAATTCTTTCTCCACATAACTGGTGCCAGTGCCTCAAGATTTTCTTTCCTTTCTCCCCAAGGAGCCCTGTTTTGGTTAATTTTCTAGGAAAACTTTATAAACCAGTAGCCACTGGTCAGTACCAACCCAAGATGATCAGCATGTTTCCACAATGACACGCAGGCTTATCACTGATAATAGCACCAGTTTGTATTCCCGCTTACACATTTACGCTGTGAATTCAAGCACAATTTAATTAATGTTTCAAAATTATAATGGTACTAGAAAAAAATACTTCCTCATTTTGAGGAACACACAGTCTATTAAAATCAAAATAAAGCTCAATATGTGCTTTGGTAAAGCATTTTAATGTGCGTGGTAAAATCCTATGCCCTTCATGTGTGTGGTAATCCTATGCCCTTCCTAGTGAGCATCTTACCACACCATTTTCAACTGACCTTTGTGGATGGGTCCCACTCAAGGGAATGAGAGTGTGCCAAGCCAACTCTCACTTTGGCACAATGGCCAACTGAGCAAATGACTGATTCAGGTAGAGCTTTTAGCCCCCCACTTTCAGCCTGAAGTAGCACAGATTTATGTCTGCTATGTCTATGGCGGTGCCTCCTTTCCACACCAGAAAGGTGGAATGGGAAGACACTGGCTTGAGTGCATATCAAAAGCCTTACCAAGGCACCCATTCTCCACAGCCCTCATATACTTACTCTTTGTAATTTAATGCTCAGGAAACACAGTCATGTCCCCTTCCATTGCAAGGCTCCTTGCTCTCTGCTAAGACGGCACACATACTGCTGTGGCTCTGAGCTCTGGCTTCTCCCTCCCCACCCCGAATACTTCCATATGCGCATGTAAAAAACCAGTTATCCTATTGATCTTTGTGAGTTTAATTTCCCAGCATCAAGTAAAGAACATGAGAGTGAATGGCAGATACGATGCGCATTTCACAGAGGAGGAGCAAGCAGAAAACCTGTGCTACATACTCCGTGGAAGACGGAGAAGGTGTAACGTGAGCTGAAGAGGTCAGACTTTCATAACTGTTCACCACACCTAGAAAAGGAAACTTGGCTCGGGTGAGACACAGAGGAACATCAGAGTAGGTGCACAGAGAGACAAAGGCAGCTTGGAGCTGCCTACATCTGGACAAAGTCCACAGCCCACTTCATATACACTGACAGTGTTACTTCACTTCATGTTTCTGAGCCAAGGCTTCCTATTTCTCAAGCCGTCTTTCAATTTGCTTTGTGGTCAACCTTGAACTGGTGAACCAACTTGAAAGGCCCTTAATGTTGATGCCTCTGTTCCGCCACTTAAAATTGGTTCACACTTGGTCTGTAGGACTTTGGTCATATTATGTTCCCCAAAGTTACTGAAGATATGCTGATGGAAGGTGGCAAGAAACAGCAATTATTTTTGGAAATCTTAGAAGACAACATTTCTGCCCCAAGATGCTGCGAAGTAGATCCCACTGAAACCCATGCAGGAGCCCATGGCAGAGCAGCCCGTGACAGACTTAGCTTTCTGCGAATGTGTAGTCTGAGAGGGAAGACACCAAGTGAGGAAAAGCTGCTGGAGATGTCCAGGTAAGATAGCGGTGCTAGAGCTGACTCTGTGTGAGCTGTCAAAATAAAGAGATAAATAATAAACAATAAAGTTCCAACAAGAGAAAGAGCCTTGGAAACCCACCAAAGGCAGGAAGGATACTTGGGGAAAGAGCAGGGGCGTGAGTGGAACTCTACCATACAGTTCCTTGGTGATGGTAGGGGTGGTGGGGTGAGTGACCAGAAGCCACTTCCAAAAGAAATAAAAGACCAGAAAGACAAAACAAACAAAACTGTTGGGAGGGACAGGGTGCCTCACAGAGTTCACAGGTCAGGGGGCTCTTAGGTTCTAACCAATCAGAGCAGACCAACCTCCCTGAACTCTGGGAGCATCCAGCTGGCTTCAGGAGAGCCACACATGGCTGATGTCCTTTGGAAAGTGAGCTTACAGTGACGACACTGGACGTCTATAGTAAGAGATTTCTAAGCAAAACCCTGGAGGTACAGCTTAGCTTCTTTTAGGAAACTCGTGTGAAGTCCACCTGGGCCCCTTCTAATGTCTTAGAGTAGAAGGGCAAACACAGAGGGATGATTTGAAAGCTGAGACTGAGAAGCAAAAGGAACCAGAACTTGGAGCTGGGAAAGGCTCAGCCTATCAATGACACTTATTTGAAGAAGGAAAAAAAGCAAGTATGTTTGGAAAGGAATACTAAAGATGGGGCCAAGAGACTGTGTGATAAGGAGATCAATACAGATAAGAACCAAGGACATTATCATCTCAACAAAGCCTAGAAAAGGAGATGGGATTGGAGCCGCAGAAACACTGCCAGTTACAACCAGCAGAAACAGCAAAGAGCAACAGAGTCTATGCCACCAGCCTGGAGGATGGTTTCACTACAACAAAATCTTCAGCACAAGTAGAAAAGGACTATAAAGGCATTTCAGAGCTTGCCCGGGCTTTGCCCACTACAGCCCAAACCCCAGAGATGCTTTTCCCTCACTTCCAAAGGACAGAGCAAGTACCCAGAAGACCTCTACAAATGCAACAACGCCACGGGGAGCCAAAGCCCAAGAAGAACCACCAGGAGAGCGAAGGTGTGATCACTGCTCTCACTGCTTGATTCTCCGAGAGTCAAGACTCAAAGCATCTCCAGTTCTTGCGCTCTTTGCCGTGCTGGGCTGGAGCTTTTGGAACCCATCATCTTTTCCCTCTTCTCTCTTTCTGCCTTTCAGAATGGAAATGTGTGTCCCTTGCGCATCCTCCCCTTGTGTTTTGGAAGCACTTAGTTTGTTTGGTTTCAGGGGTTCACAGCTGAAGAGGAATTCCGCCTCAGGTTCAGGCTCACTCATATCTGATTTAGTTGGTAATTAGATGAAACTTTGGACTTAAGATTTCAGAGTTGATATCGGAGTTTGTGCATCTGGGGCCGAGATGGGAAAAGTTCACATACCTGAGAAGGATGTAACTTTGAGGGGAAACCAGGAAGAATGCAATATTCGAATGTTTTTATTTCAATGTTTGTTTATGATTTATTTATTTTTTGATTTTGTGTATGTGTTTTGCCCGCATGTGTATCTGTATATTGCCTTCCTGTCTGGTGCCCTCAGAGTCTAGAAGAGAGAGTCAGGTCCTCTGGAACTGGAGTTCATGTGAATGCTGGGAATTGAACCTGGGTCATCAGGAAGAGTGGCCAATGTTCTTAACCTCTGAGCCACCTCTCCAGCCCCTATTTGAATGTTTTTATCTCCCCAAATTGATCCGCTGAAATCGTAGCCACTTCTGTGATGGTCTTAGGAAGTAAGGACTTTAGAAGGCAAAGGCAATGAGAGTGGAAACCTTACAAGTGTGATTGGTGTCCTTATAAAGGGGACACCAGAGAGCAATTCTGTTCTTTGCCCACTTTGCAAGGACTGAGTGGCAGGGTAGGCGTGTAAAGGCCTGGGAGGAAGCCTTCTCAGAATCAACCCGTGGTTGTGACCCCATCTCAGAGCCTCAGGCTAAGGTGGGGGCAGGAAAGGGAGGATGGGGGAAGATAAACTCCTGTTGCCAAGTCGTTTGGTCTTTATGACAGTGGCCCAAATGGGCCAAGTCGTTGTTGCTGTGATTTGGATATGTTGCAAGACTAACTTCCAGTACCTCTGAGGGGGCATTAAGTGAAAATACAGGCATTGCACACGTCATGAGTTTTGTGAGTGGACCCTTCCTCCAATGTGACCGAGGCTCTTAAAAGAAGAGGAAAAGATAAAAGAGAAGATAATGGTGCATGGTGCACATGGTGAGGAATAAATGCCAGGAAGGGCCCAGCCAATGCCAGGAATTGGAAGAAGCAACAAAATGGGTCTCAGAGTCTTGGCAGCTTTGGGTTTCTGACCTCCAGGACTGTTAGATAATATATTCCATTTTTCAAGCCACTTGACTTTTAGTAGTTTGTCCTCACGGGCCTAGGAAGCACACAACTGTCATTGTGAGAAAGCAGTCCCTGGAGAGCGAAATCTAAAGCTAAGCACAAAATCATGAAAATGAGTGACAAAAATTTAATTAAACCTCCTTGGGGCATGCAGGGCAATGTTGGGTGGCCGGGTACATGTATAGTCTGAGAAGGAAGACAAATGAACAGAAAAAAAAAAACTTGAAGAAATAGTGCCAAACACTTTCCAAATTTATTGTGAATTATAAACTTACAAATCAAAAAAATACAACAAATTCAAATAAGATGAACATAAAACCATACCAGGATGTGATATCAAATTATCAATTGGTTAAAAATAATAGTAGTGATAAAGAGAGATGTTCAGTTCAGCCAGGGGAGTGAAAGACATTGACTTAGGAGAAATAAAGGTGGTGGTTTCTGTTTCCTGATGTACAAATACACACCTGTGGGAGACAGTTGTGTATTAAATGTATCAAGAGAGCTGTGGAGATGGCTCAGGGGCTAAGACCATTTTCTATGTAAAGAAGAGAATCTGAGTCCAAATCCCCAACATCACAGAAAAGCCCTTCATGACCACACATGCCTGTAACCTCCGCACTGGGGGCAGGGACAGACAGACAGATTCCATGAGGCCTCTGGCTAGCCAGCCTAGCCAAAACCACAAGCTCAGTGAGAGACCCTGCTTTTAAAACAAGGCGGAGAGTGACAGAGGAAGACATCCGGCTTCCTCCTCTGGTCTCTGAATGTGGACGCCTGGGGCACATGCCCTCCCACACACATGTGCACACCACACAAATACCACACATCTTACAGCACAGCCAGACATGCTACCTATTGAAAAATTTGAAAAATATTTCTAGCAAAGTCGAGAGGATATGTCCTCTGCCTACATGAATTCTATGAAATATTGGAAAGAGTTACTTAGACTAAAGCAAATAAAATCATATGAAAATTCGGATTTACATGCAGTGGGGAGATATATGCTGGGTAAATATAAACACATTTTTTTACCTGTTATTCCTTAAAAACCAACAAATATTGTTGCATTAGTTTGTTTTCTGTTGGTATAACAAAATACTCCAGGCTGGGTACTTTATCAAGAAAAGCATGTTTATCTCAAAGCATTGAAGGCTGTAGTCACCAAGAAGAGGCCCTAGGAAAGTAAAGCAGATCTCTGAAATATTTTGAAAGGATGTTTCCAGAAAGGGTTAGTGGAAAGGCCCATTCTGAATGTGGGCAGCCTGTCCCACAGTCGGAGAGCTGAGATGGAACAAAGGGGCCAATGGAAACTAACTCACTTAGGAGCTTTTTCTTTCTGCTTCCTGGCCAGCCTGGTGCGAACCTATCCTTCTTTTCATAAGTTGCTTTTGTTAGATACATTGTTGAAGGTCCAGCTTCAACAGTCTCCCGTCAGATGACTACAATAACCTGTGAAGGGCAGATGCTAACAGGAGATAAAGCAGAAAGATTCCAGGCTAGTCTTGCTCTTTGGATAATAATTCACTCTCAAAGAAACTAAGCAGTGTCCCAAGATAGCGGCCTTTGTGGCTTCGGAGGATGGTGCTCCTTGAGGATCCAATCACCACTGGGAACCAAGTTTTTATTAGAAGAACCTCCAAGGGACACAGTCAAACCGCATCTTACCACAGGAGCGATGCATCAGAGGCTGATGGCTGCCATCTGACTTTTACCACTGCTGATGTCTCTGTTCACTGGAGGCTGCTGGGCTATGGTTTCCTTGTTCAGCACTGTTCCTCATCTGGCTCTGGTATGGAGACAATGCTGACTCTGTAACGTGAGTCTTGAGGTGCTGGATTTTCATCCGTAGTGGGGAGGGTCCAGGAGATTTACCGATGGTTTTTTAAAGTCTGGTTCTAGACTTGGCCTTCTTGATGTAATCTACCGGAACTGAGTCATGAAGCAATAGGAAACTTGACCAAAATAGAATAACAGATAATGAGACTGGATCATCAAAGTCCTCCCAGTAGGAAAACTCCAGAATCAGGTGGATGGGTTATTACCTTCTCCATAAGCTTTCTAGTGCTGCATACTGAATCACCACAAATTGTACCGAGGTTTGAAATAATCAACCCAGTTGTTTTCAACGGGTCAGGAACTTGGCACATTTCAGTGGGGTCTTCTGCTCGGAGTTGTAACAGTCTGGAATGAAATGTCAGCTGGGACTGCGGCCACATCTGAGACTCGGGATCCTCCTCTGATGTCACTTGTTGTTGAGAGGAATCAGTTCTTCGTTAGACCGAGCCCCCCAGTCTTCTGCTGGTCACTCTCTGCCTCCCACCACAGTTTGCTCGCTCTCCCTTGTGGCCAACAGGAATGCTCCTCCCCTCAGATCCCTCGTGCCAGGCCGTTAAGGAGTGGCTGTCTCTTCGTGGTGCATCCAACACTACCTAACCAAGGCAGCGACCCCCCTGCCATGCTCACAAGTTCTTTCCAGACTCTGTTTTGTCCTTAGCACTTAGTCCATCCAGAACTGACAGAGATCAGAAGATGTAGGGAATTCGGATAGAAGAGAAAAACAAAAAGATTAGGAAGCCAAGGTATCACATGGGTTCTTAGGTGTGAATGAGACCTAGAATCGGCCCAGCAAAGAAACAAGTCCAGAGAAGTAGACTCTGATGCCAGAAGTGATGGGGACGGCTGAACAATGGGGTAAGATCTCGAGAATGTTACCACTCTACCAAGAACAGTGCTCAACAGAAAGGCAGAAGGGCAATATAGGTGCATGGACTTTAGGTCAGAAAGACAGTGATGGTCGATTTTGATAATGGTAAAGAAATACCTATGGTTTTATGGAGGAACGCCTTTGGCTGTGTCTGTGAGGGTGTGTCTATAGGGGAATAACTGAGGGGAGGGAGATAGGGAGAGACCCACCCTAAGTACCGTCTCAGTGACATGAATGCAGTATTGGAAAAAGCTCACCCTAAGGACCGTCTCAGTGACGTGAGTGCAGTATTGGAAAAAGCTAACAGAACTGTGGCGTTCCTATTTCTGTACCTCCTGACCACCTGGATGTGAGCAGACAGCCTTGCGCTTCAGCTGTCACAGAGGAGGGCAGCTCCCACTGCTCCGCCTTCCGTGAGATGCGCGGTGCTCTCAAACCAGAGCCAAAGGAAACCCCTACACCCTGAAGTTGCTTCTTGTCAACAATTTTGAAACTGAAACAAAAAAAGACAAAGTACAACTGTAACATGCAGGCCTGCTTGTTGGAGTTTCTGTCCTGCATGGTTCCCGCAGTCGTTAGGTCCCAAAGAAAATCACACAGAGATCTATATAAGTTATAAACTGATTGGCCCATTAGCTCAGGCTTCGTATTAGCTCTTATAACTTATATTAGCCCATTATTCTAGTATATGTTAGGCACATGGCTCAGTACCTTTTCCAGCAGGGCAGGTCACATCCTGCTTCTTTGTGGACTGTGGAGGAATGGGCTTCCTCCTTCCTAGAATTCTCCTGTTCTCATTGCCCCACCTCTACTTCCTGTCTGGTTGTCCCGCCTATACTTCCTGCCTGGCTACTGGCCAATCAGCGTTTATTTAAGACGTAGTTGACAGAATACAGAATTGTCCCCTACCACACAATGATACAACAAAAGATTATTTAGGGTGATAATAAAACCTTTCACTGTAGCCAGACATCATTTGTTTGGTTGTGAGGCAGGAGGCAGAAGGGAGCCGGGGTCGGGGGAGGTCTGGGGCTAAGGAGAGCCTGACATTTTTGCCCTTTCCATATATGGATTTTCTTAGCCCATAATGTCCATGGTTTTACAGCCTTGCTTTTAGCTCTGTATTCTAGGAACTGGTGCCTGCTTACACAGTGATCTGAATAATTCATAATAAAAATGTCTACCACTTATAGAGTGCTAATTTTCACAAGCTACCATTTCATACCCATCATGCTAATGTACAAACAGAAGTATTAAGATGTTGAGTGACTTGCATGACTAATGAATACAAACTTCTCAATTGAACTCGGGCCTTTCTTCCCCCTCGTGCTATGATGCCCTCATAAACTACTGAGGTTGTTAGGTATGTATACAAGGTACTGTAAGGACTTGTTTTGCTTATAATTGCTGTGGTTTAATCTTCTTTCTTTCTCCAGGAGCCGGATCCAGAGGATGCCATCTGGGAGACAGTTAAAAGAATGAAGCTGCGGCTCCTCACTCCAGACTGACGATGAGATGGAGTTCCCACGGCCACTAGGAGATGAGGCTCCTACCACACCGAGCAGAATGGCTGCTTCAGGGGAATTCTTCAACAAATATCTGTTCCTTTTCCTCCTTTTTCCGCTTTTCATTTTCTTTCCCTCACTCCTCTCCGCATCTGATAGTTAATATGCCAGGGTCCCCCCATTTCAAGTTGTGTTAAGTGGAATCACATTCATTCAGAGGCAAGCCACAAGCTCGCCAATCCACATGTCCCCAAAAGGCTTCGGGAAAGAAATCAGTAAATAGCACACTTTTATGAAAGTTGGGGGTAGGGGAGGACCTGGCAGAGATGTGGTTTGAAGGAACAGGAAACTAATGTCAAGAAAGGGAAATGCATGGGCTCTCTGTCAATAATCTTTCAAAGTGACCTTAGCATTTGAAACAATCTGTGGTCTGATTTACCCAGATAATTACATTGGTTCTGCACCTGGTGCATCAGAGGACACCGAGCTGTGGTTATGCGGACTGAACTGCCCTTTGCAAACTGATTTTTCTCCCTGAACGAACTGCACAGCAGCACCTCCACCAGAAGGGGACCCTACTGCACCCCAGCTAGCTGACAAGTCCAGACTCAGCCTCTGAGCCCCATAAATCCAGGCGTGTATGGGTTCATCTCCAATCACCAGCATGCCTGCTCTGTCAATTAGAGTGTTAGGCAAGGGAGCCACCAGTAAACCCGAGCAGGATTAAGTAGCTCTGTGCGTCTTCACACCCACTTTTAACATTGCCATTATTCGACTGAAAGCGCTAGTTATTAGTTTTATTAAAAGAGGGGCAAGAAGGAGGAGAAGGAGAAGCCACAGGCTTGCTTCCCAGGCACGTTAATACAAGCCCCTCCTCGGCTCTCTTGATTTAAGGAACGTTCTCAAAGGGAGAGGAAAGGCGTTTGGGGTTGTATGGAAAATTTGACTCAACCCAAAAACCCAGCCAACAGCACAAAGTGGAGCGGAATCAAATCAGATAAATAGAAAAAGGAAAAGAATATAAAATATCTTTGAATGACAGTATCAAAAAGGTTAAAAAGCTTAGCTGAACTGGTCCAGGACATACGGATTCCGGTCTTGCATTCTCCTGGGAAGACGCTCAGGCATTGACTGTCGTGTGCCTCCTGTGCTCATGGAAACGCAATCGAATGCTCAAAACTTATATGTTCTTCTGGGTTCAGTTTCTGGAACTACCAGACAAACATTTGTTAGAAGTCACCCACATCTCCCAGCTCATTATTCATGTAACCTAGATAGCTCATGAAAACAAAATGTCCATGACCCTAGTGCCAGCGAGCATGTGGAAACACCCTGCAGCCTCCGTCTTCAACTCTTTGATATGCTGTGTTGTCTTTCTGCTAGAATGGAAAAGGGCTAGGCCACTTTAGTAAGCAAACAGCAGCCACCTTGGACACCGTCACCTGTGTATTTGACAGAGCCGGGACATCGATCCTGATTGAATGTGGAGGGCTTTGGTGGACTAGCAGAGGGCAGGCTCTAATAACCATCAAAGGAGCTGGGTCAGAGGAGGATTCCAGCCGGTGATACATTCGGATACTTTCTGTTCTCAGCGGTGACACATTCGGACACTTTCAGTCCCCCGCACCTCTAACATTTAGTTGTATCCTTGGGCTTTTTCTGTTTATGCTTTTTTTTAAATGAAAACCTTTAGTTGGCAAAATTGTATCCTTCCAAGACTTTTTGCCTGGAAACGATAACATTTGTAACAATATATCTTGAAAACCTAAGGTGCAGCCGAGGAGAAATCAAAGTGAACCAGACACTTTTCAAACCTCAAAAACAAATAAACAAACAAATAATAAAAAGTTTAGTTTAGCAAGTGCTTGGGGTCAATAGCTGGAGAGGAGGGACAAGATAAATTTTGAAGTGCCCAAGTCAGAGTATCCGGTGCTAAAGCTAGGTTGGTATTTTCAAACAAAAGTGAAAATATATTGAACAAAGGAAAAAGGAGATTTAAAAAAAAAAACTAGCTCCATTTTTTATTTAATTTGGTGAGGGGGAAGCTAAGAAGTAGAGTCTGGAGATTTTCAAGGACTCATCAGTCCCTACGCTAAGTCACAGCTCCGGAGTTGAGGCCCACACCTGACTTACCAAACACTCTTTTCAGCAAAACCCCTTACTGAATCAGCTTCTCTGTGTAACTGACCTGCTTTTTCTACCACTCAGGCCTTTCTGAGCTCTAACCAGCTCTTAAGCAGTTCACCCAGAAGGCTGGATGTGTCTGCACTCACGCTGCATGACAAGCCTTCCACCCCGCAGAGTGAGGGAGTTTCTGTTTCTGACATAATTCGAGGTTGGCAAATTTGCAAGTTTTGCTTTTCTCATTTATATGGCTTCGTCTTGGTGTCTCTTTGCTTAATAACTGAGTTAACACCTCTATGTAATAGACGGGTCACGCAGGCACTGCACAGACCGTCCACCATGGCCGCAGCCTGTCCCACTCTACGCGTGCAGGGAGAAAGTGTGGAAGCAGACACGGACCGTGATGGAGAAGCTCTGACACAGAGCCATTGGAGGGAGAAGGGAAGAGGGCGTGAGACATGGAGATGGTAGAGAATGGCCAAGCTACAGAGCAACTCCGGCACATCCGAGATGTCTGCCTTCATGCTGTACCCTGAGAGCACTCTGCAGAGCTACAGCTTGGCCAAGACCACAAACATGTAGTTAGGTGGGATATGAAGGTGTACACTCGTAGCTCCATCACTTGGGAGGCTGAGGGCAGGAAGATTGTTGCAGGTTCCAAGCCTGTACGGGCTATGGAGTAACTCTTAGATCAGTCTGGGCTATACAGCGAGACTGTCTCACAACAAATAAACTAAACCCCAAAACACTAAAAATGAGAAAACAATAATTAAATTTTCTAAAAAACTCACAGTTATGGGGTCTGACCTGAACAATGGAAAGAGCAGACCATTACCATTTGTTCATGTATCATTGCTTCCTATTATTATTATTATATTCTAATCATGTGTGTGTGCTCACGCGTGCGCGTGGGCGCACATATGTAAATCAGAGGTAAATCTATAGGAGTTAACTCTCTTCTTCCATCACATAGGACCTGGGGGTTAAACTCAGGCTTGGCAGAGGTGCCTTCACCCACTGAGCCATCTTTCCGGTCCCCATACCGTATTTTATTTCAAGTCAGTCTCAAAGCACAACCATCAACTTGGATGGATCATGCAGAACTACCTATAAGGACTCCAAAACAGGAGTAACACCACGGTCACGTGATGTGTATGTTTGACGTGGTCACGTGACATGTATGTTCACATTACAGTTTGCTAAGACATATATAATTTTATGTTGAACTGAGAAGAACTGCCATTCTGATTACTTTTACCTACAAAAATAAAGGAGCAATTTCATATGGTTCTTTTTACATTTATAAATAGAATAGTGCAAAGATTTTCTTTGGACTTGAACACCAGTCTAATCCTGTGGATTCACTGTGTTTAAAAGCTAAACACTCAGATATCTGTTTTTCCTAGAGACCTCCCCCTTCCCCATTTTCATGGGTATCAGGTGTTTTGTAGATATCTAGCCCCATACCAAGTTGTGGGAAGATTTAACTCTCAATATGAAGTTAAGAATGTGATTTCTGGTTAAGCCAGCAAACTCTGAACAGGAAATGCTTCATGTTTAGTGGCCATGTCCTATGTCTCTTGCCATAACAGCAAACAAGATTAGCTCTTGGTCCAAAGAAAATCCAAGAGTGAAAAGAAACTGCACTTCTGAGTCATTTCTCCTTCCCAGTGTTAGAGGAAGTTGGTTTCTCCTGCAACACCTTTCTAGCAGGTAAGAGGGTGTGAGTCAGGCCTCACTTGGTCCCTCTGGGCCTTCATACCTTCAGAGGGGATTGGACACCAGGACTTAGCTCCCTCTGCCTCATACTCTGTTTGAATCCTGGATTAATAGCTTCTTAATGCTCTTGAAATGGTTGGAGCTCCTAATGAGTCAGCGCAAGACTTGCTGCAGTCTGCTTGAATTTGCCCAAACCTTTAAAAGCACACAAATGTGGAGCGGTGAGCTGAAATTATAGCGGACTTACATCCGCCGAAGAAACTCCCTATTATCACTACTTTTATATAAATGACTGCCAATCATGCAAGCAGGAGAGAAGCCACTTAATAATTTCCAGGCCAGCAAACTTCTGCCCAACTTTAAAATAAAGTTTTGATTCCCCTTTCATCAAGAGTTTAGGATGTGGCAAACCTTATGAGAATGGGTAACTGGAAGGGGCGGAACATGTCCCTCGTCAACAGCACCGCGAACCATGACAACCAAGTGGGGTAGGGTTAAGAATAAAGAGGTTCGTAGTAACTTTAAGGCAACGTTCTCAGCGGAAAAAAAAAATAATTTCCAAATGTCTGGACTGCAGATTGGCAAGAACTGGGATCGAGTCCTGATCCTCCTGCTGATAAGCGCCAGGACACAGGGCAGTCAGTTCCTCCCCCGCCCCCCAACGGTCTTGAAACCTGTGTTTTATCTGGATCTTTTCTATGTCACAGTCATTAAGGCCTCCCAAGAATAAAATGGGATTATATGGCTGCTGAGATTCCTTCCAAAGGTGTCATCGTTTCTTTCTCCTTAATTAGCTGATCGTGTTGCCAACGTCTCCCCAAGGCATCATATTTATTCCAGCAAATTCCTATTTAAAAGGCTCACAAGGCAGTGATTCTGTATGCTTTATCTGGATTGATAACTTTAAACCCCCATCCAGTAATTCATGTTTTATTAAAACCAATTCAGTTGAGGGGGCCATCGAAAAGGCCCACGACTAAATCTCTTGAAGATACAGTGCAGATGAGAGGCTATATCAAACCCCATCCATGAAAGCAAGCACACATGCATGTGTGCGTTGTGCATGTATGCACAATGGCAGGGAGGCCACTATTGCGTGAGGTAGGAAGGAACTCCAGGGATGTCCTTGGTACAACTCTATTCTGGAATCAAGTTTTCAGAGAGGGGTCAGAAGCGGTCAGCACTAAGGGACACTCTAGCCAACACAAGGCTGCTGACTCGCTCATATTCTGCCTCAGCATCAAGAGGACGAGAGGAGTGTACCTTGAGCCAGATATGGTGGCCACATCTGTAATCCCAGTACTCAGGAGGCAGAGGCAGGAGGATGCCCCCAAATTCAAGTCCAGCCTGGTCTTCATAGTGAGCTCTGAGCCAGCCAGAGCTACACAGCAAGACTCTATAAATAAACAAAACCAACAAAGGAAAAAAAACATGGGCTTTGTCATCCACGGGTTTGGAAGATGTGTTGGAAATTATACAAGAAGAGCCAAGACAGAAAAATGAAAGACCTGGGGATACAGTTACAAAGTTTAAAAGGAGGAAGGATGGTTGTGGGAAGAGAACCCATGACGGATAAATAGGGGAGCAGAGAGATGAAAAGAAACATGTACAAAGGCAAGAAGGGCACATTCAATTATTAAGGAAAGAAAGCACATACAGAAAAGACCAGTGAATGCAGAGAAATTCTTCCTGATGATCCCACCTCTTTGGACTGTGACCTCTGCATGTAAGAATTAAAAAATCATCCCACAACTGGCATATACCTCTTACTCATTTTTTCTTTCTCTCACAACATCAAAAGAACAATTCATTCTGACCTAACGGAGGCTCTTGCTGACGTCTGATTGAGTCCTGCCTTGCACACATGGTTTCTCCTGGGTAACAGTCCTCTGGTGATAAAGTAAACAGTACTGTAACGAGCAACACAGTGACTTCTAGAAACATCCAGGTCAGAGGGCCAGAGAAGGAAGTGGGCTGTGGTCATTTTCCATTGCTTTGCCCTTCAGTGTGACTTTTCTGTCACTAGGGATGGATCTCAACGTCTCATTTCAAGGTGTTCCTTGTACTAATGAACACACGGTGACTGTCCACACTGCCTATCCAAACAATGAGCTTTAAATGCAAAAGCTTTCCAGGCACCAAAGTGTCCCTGGGCTGCTCGTCACTGTTTCTACATATTTCCCTTCCATATGATACCTTTGCATCTGTATATACACATATAGTTACGGGGAAGAGAAAAAAGATTTAAAAAGACAAACTATTCGCTTTAGTCATTAAGTACTTATAAAGGACACATGGATTGTTCGTACTATTCTATCAACTTTTCCATAACTTTAAAAACTATAATGAAGTAGGAAGCCCTGAAAAGTTATCACCGAGTGGAGGAACTAGCCAGTTCCTTAGACAAACAGCCTGTTGTATGCTTAACCACTCCTGACGACGCTGACATCAAAGTTTTCACCCAGTCATTCTCAGAATACATAGTGGAACGGGAAAGCCAAGGGTCCGGTGTGTGCTTTAGAAGCTTCCTGTTGGCTTTCAGGAGCGATTGCAAACCTTGTCATCACTTGAAGGCACCATTTCTCTATCTGAAAAATCTCCAGCTTCAAACAAAAATCTTTTGTTCCCAGTTCTAATCAGTTTGACAGCTGCCGAGAACCAAGAACCAGAGACAAGGAGGAGGGGTGCTGGGGCTCTCCAGGTGGCTAGGTGTCCCCAGTTGTGGGAGATGCTGGCAACACATCCCTCAGTGGCACTGCACGCTCGGTGCTTTATGGTTTCTCCTGGCAATTTGGGAAGGCTCTCCCAAGCCCTGAGGGACGTGATTGAACTACCTCTCAGAAAGCCAACAGTGGTATTTTGCGGTCATGGCCAGACTATGCACACAGGTATGGAGCACACCTTCTCACGAAAGTGAGTTTCTGGGGCTCATGACTCATTGTGTCTTCTATTCAGAGAGGTAGCTTATTGTGTTTGGCTGAGACACAAAAACAGGTGGCTTAACTGGTGGCACAAACACGTGGTCTTTGTCCATAGCCCAAAGGTGATCACCTGCTGGGCCCTCTATGGAATTTCCACTCCCTGTGAGAATCAAAAACATAATTGAAAGAAGAAAAAAAAAACGACGCTGAGATGCTGTTGTTCTCCAGGTGCTTCTCTGAGTTGGCCAACTTCCGCCCTCTCGGTTGTGTTTCCCAGAGAGGAGAGGTTTGCGCTGGACTGGTAGGTAACAGCGTAAGCATGGATCAGTGAATGGGAAGCACGGTGCAGCCAGTTAGAGTGGAGATCTCGTTCGGAGCTCACTAGATAACTTCCGCTCTGTTTAAGAGTGCCTCCTTTAAGGAATCAGTACCAGGATGGAGATGTCTCATCCTCTTACTGCTGGCCCGATGGATGCGGTGTTAAAAAGATACTCTAGAATGAACCAACAGATTAACTTCACTGATCCTACCTACCCCCCTCCTTTATGTCCCCACAAAAACGGAGACAGTTTTATAGTCTCTTCGAAAAGTTCCTTCAAAGGCTGAGTGACTGATGTGACTTTCATGTGTGTGTGTTTTGTTCTGTGTATGTTTTTACATGTCTGTGACTGCATGCACATATGGAGACCAGGGGGCCATCTCAAGTGTCTTCCTCGATTGTCTCCACCTTGTTTTTGAGGCAGTCTCTCACTAAACCTTGAGCTCACGAGCTGGGCTAGGCTGGCGGTCACAGCTCCCCACATCCAGCCCTCTGCCTCGCGACTCCAGGATCACAGTCACCAACACCATGCCTAGCTTTTTATGTGGACACTAGGGGCCCACAGCAGGTTCTCAACCAGCAAGGCAAGCATGTTGCCTATTAAACCATCTTCCCAGCCTGTGAAAGCTTTTGTTTTTTTTTAAACGTTCAATATAGATATTCGTCTGGTCTTGGCAGCAAACAGAAGAAATACATTCCAAATTCAAAAAGAAAGGAATTGATTAGAAACGCATGTTATTAAGAAGATATGCTCAATGCAAGGGCTGAAGAAATATCTTGGGATCTGAGGAGGACCACGCAGGGTACAGTGGATTAATCCACATGGGGTCCCTGTGTAGACATGTCCACTGACACTTTCACCCCAGCCATTACTAGACACCATAGCAACTGCTGCCTCTTGAGGAGACTTAACTTCTGAGAGCCTTTGCCTCAGTCTTCCCAATTCCCTTACAGGTGGATAATCCAGTCTGGGCTTGGGTCACAAAGGCCAATCCTTGGGCCCTGATGGAGCGCTGGATGCAGGGGAACAAACACAAACATTTTAAAATCTTTGAGTAATTCTATTTATAATCACTTATAGGTTGAGAAACCATCACTTTTAACAGTGCTCCCACAAATGGAACCCTCTCCATCCTGTCCCTCGCTTTCATCGTTGCTTTTATCTTTACCGTGCCCACTCTAAAACAAGGTAAAAATCATTTCGGTCGCTGGCCTTCAATTACTAAAATATTCGTAAATGGTAACCTACTTATCATCATTTTGTGAGTTAAGGAATGAGACTAAATGTATTTAACCAGAAACACAATTGACTGCCTTATTTCTTAGTTTCCTCCCTCTGCAGAGGTTGTGGGATTATCAGGTCTCCAATAAGAAGTACCTGGCTGGTCCTTACCTTATATCTAAAGATTAATTAATAAGCCATGAAGAGAAAAATAAGACACTATATTCTATCTAATATGGGTTTCCCTGACATGAAGATGAGGCCTCGAAATATCTTTGTTTTCAAGGTGCTAAAAGAAACTAGAGATTCTTGAACATCAGTTTTACAGCGCTACCCTTCCTTGGGGCAGCAAGGGCACAATGCTTGCCACCTGGGACACAAAGCAGGCGGGGTAAAAAGGAACAAGCTCTAACTATGTTCACAGCTGTCATCTTAGAGACACCGGGGGAAGTGGCATGCCTTCTTTCAGGGTCACAGAGTCACGGAGCAATGCAGAAGAAGGATGGGTTCGACTCAGACCTCAGATGCAATGTTAGAATCCAGGCTGCCGTTCAGGCCACAGTCCCCTCTCACAGATGCTGGCACAGCTTCCAAGGGCCCCGCCTGAACCTCCAGATGACAGACTTACCACGTCCAGGGCGTCTCTCCTGAAAACAAAAATTACATCCCTGGGAGACTTCGACAGTCACACTGCCTGCTCCCCTCCTCTCTTTCCTGCCTCCGGCCTGGGGATTAGAGCCCAGCTGCAGGTTCACACTGTGAAACAACCATCCTCAGAGACAACAGAACCCACTTCTGCCTCATAAGCCCTCTTCAGAGACCCTCGCTATGGTAATGGGGCCTGGACTTTCCTCAGATCTGCTGCCTGTCTGTTCATGGTGTTAGTAACTTTCTAAGACCCCAAATCATCTCAGGGTCCCTACTGAATCCACATCTAAGATCTTTCAACACCATGACACCTTGGGATTGTACTTAACCTTCAATCTTCTATCATCTATCCATCTTCTGTTATCTAACATTGATCTGTCGTTGTCTATATCCGTCTACTCACTGCTATCTGTCCTCTATCATCTGTCTATCATCTATCTATCTATCTATCTATCTATCTATCTATCTATCTATCATCTATCTATCTATCTATCATCTATCTATCTCTATCTATCTATCTCTATATCCTATCATCTATCTATCTCTATATCTATCTATCTATCATCTATCTATCTCTATATCTATCACCTATCTATCTATCTATCATCTATCTATCTCTATATCTATCTATCATCTATCTATCTCTATCTATCTATCTCTATATCCTATCATCTATCTATCTCTATATCTATCTATCTATCATCTATCTATCTCTATATCTATCACCTATCTATCTATCTATCATCTATCTATCTCTATATCTATCTATCATCTATCTATCTATCATCAATCTACCTACCTACCTATCTATCTATCTATCATCTATCTATCATCTATCTATGTATCTATCATCTATCTATCTATCATCTATCTATCTATCATCTATCTATCTCTATATCTATCTATCTATCTCTATATCTATCTATCTACCTATCTATCATCTATCTATCTATCTCTATATCTATCTATCTATCTATCTATCTATCTATCTATCTATCTATCTATCTATCATGTATTTAGTCTCCAATGTTTTCTTATAGCCAGGAACTTCTCGAAAACATATCATTTCCCCTTTCCCAGGATGATCAGTGTGACCATGAATGCTGGCAAGTCTGGAAGCTAATATGAGTGCCAGGCCAGCTGCTGTCATGATCACCTGCCTCATGTTCATCCATGAAGGATGTTTTATCAACAGCACTTCATACAGCTGGATTCAGGCCATCAAAAGAGGAAATCGGGTTCATAACTTCTAAATACCATATTGCATCTGAAGTCCTAGGAAGGGGGAAATACTTTTGCTTTTAGTTTAGCATTTAGAAAAGCATGTCCTTGGTATTTAGGAAATATGGTAATGTATGAGAACAGTTAAAATAGTTCATTGATGGGATGGTTTTGATTGGGTTAGTCTCCTAACATAGTCCAGAATTATCCAAGGATTCTCAATTGGAGGATTGTTGAGGCCAGATTGACTTGTAGGTATATCTGAGGGGGCATTTTCTTGATTGCTAATTGATGCAGAAAGGCCCAGTGCACTGTGGGGTGTGCCTTAGGCAGGGAGTCCTGGGTTGTATAAGAAACTGAGCTGAGCAGAAGCCAGGGGTCTAGCCAATAAGCCGCTGCCTTCGAGGTTTCTGTTTTAGTTACCGCCCTGGTTTCCTTCAATACTGAATTTGGAACTGAGGTACAAGCCAAGCCCTTTCCTCCCCTAGGTGTCGTTGGTCAGTGTTTTAATCATAACCCCGAAAAGGCAAATGAGAGCAGTTGCTATTTGTAAATAGCAAATAAACAAATCACAAGACTTTAATTCTGTACAAATGTTTCCAGTGTCAAACCAAGCCCTAGATTCCTGTAGGCTGCATAAGAGCACCCCAATACCAGAAACTCAGTATTCACTGAACATTCGTTTTATTAATCTATCTTACCTGAGTTGATCCTTGGCAAAAGGGATTAAATACAAATGTTTATGAGAGACAGATATACATCAAGCAATGGTGACCATCAGTTATCCTGTGTCCGTTGATGAGAAAGCCAGCAGAGGCCAGCTCAGCTGATGATAGCTGTCAGTCCCGCTCGTCACCATGGAAGGCTGTGTGTGACTGGGATGGATTCATTTACCCAATTCAGCAGGCAGTGACTGAGAACCAGTTATGAGCTGGGGCAAGTTCTTATAGATGCTGGGGAGTTTGCAGAGAGCAGGACAGACAGAACCTGCGAGGAAAGGAAAACAGAATGAGAAATGTGTTCTGAAAACCACCCTTCTCACAGTGACTATCTCAGAGGACTTCCTGGCTATCTGCACCTTGAAGACATCCACTCCGCTGTGATCTGCTCCAGGCAATGACCGGTGAGACTCTGTGTTAAGAGATTTGACGTAACAGAGGGAGCAGGTACGAGCTGGAGTGACACCCAGGTAGAGAGCTGCACGTTGGCAAGTCTGTCACACCATCTGATCAAAGGGTCAGTGAGCAGGATTCTCTCTTATCCACTAACGTCTCTGGGTCTAGAAGACCCCAATCCACCTGAGCAGGAATCTCAGAACATGTGGCTTTTCTCTCAGAAGTCTTCGGGAATACTACACCTTTCCCATGAGCCTTCTTGATACCTTTGCTCCTGTGTAGGTGTCCTGGATCACATTTTAAGCTAATCTCTGGGTGTAGCACTTTTCTCCCATCTTTGTTAATACAACACACCCAAATTGCCACATAGCGCTCCTAACATCAGAACTCTGGCTGCCCTTTTGAAAGAACAACTCTATCCTTCTAATACCTGGAAGTTAAGTTACTGCCTTTTCATCACTTCCCCTGACTGCAAAGCAGCCTATCAAACTTTGAGAACAACAGGCTGACTGGGCCACTTGAATGTACATATTCTCTCTGCCTGTTCACCTCCCATTTACTTGTTTGATCCTGAGACTGTTTGCTCTTCTCCGGGGCCCGCCCTCCGCTTCCTGTGTGAAGCAGGCTGAAAGGTGGGACACTCAAATGATGGAACTGTGCAGCGCAGTGGTGTGGCGGCATCTGCTTTCCCTAGCATTTCCAGTTACTCACAGAGGGCACAGACAGCTTTCTCTTCTGACCTGAGTGACCAAATCGTCACTGTTTGAGAGGTGGAGAATTTCTGTGGAAACAGACAGACAACTTCCTCTTTGATTTGGGTAACAAGGACATTCAACCAAACGCCAGTTTCTTTCTTTTCTTCCCCCCTCTGTTTTTCTTTTATTGAAAATAGGATTTTTTTCATATATTCTAATTATAGTCTTGCTTCTCCAAAATCCTCCCCACCTAGCCTCACACCCTTTGTCTCTCCTTAGAAAACAAACAGGCATCTAAAGAATAACAAAATAAGATAAAACAAACTGAGACAAAAAGAATCAAAGAAAAAGGACAGAGAGCTATATATTTTCATATACATAGGAACCCCTAAAAACACAAAACTGGAAGCCATAATATATATAAATATATATATGTATATATATAAAAAACCCTGTAAGATTAAAAAAATTAATGCCCTAACAAAACATGAGACAAAGACCCTCCAACGATGTCATTGGATTCGTTTTGGGTTAGTTATCTATGCTGGGTGTCAGTCTGCTCTTGAAAGTAGCTTTTATATCCAGTGAGACTCCATTGGAAAGAACTAAATTTTTATTTGTGAGTGGCAAAAAACCAATTTCTAATTCCATGGCATTAGAATACTGGGTAGGACTTCTCAAAGGTTTTACACACAAAAAGTAATTTTTAAAATAGATATAAACACATATCCATACCCAGCAATAGTGGTAAATACTAGTTAGTAAAAAAACATATTTCAGATGCTACTGTGTATTAACATGCCTTTAAATGAATTTATAACATATCTGTGTGGGTACATGTTCATGTGTGTGCACACGTGTGTGGAGGCCAGAGGTCAATAGTGCCTGTCTTCCTCAATGTCTCTCTACCGTATTTTTGCAAACAGTATCTCTCAGCAAATGAAGAGCTCACCTACAGGGTAGATGGGCAAACCAGGACTCCCAGGAATCCACCTGCTTCCACTTCCCCACCGTTGGGATTACAGGTACATATTGCCACACTGGGATGCTGTATGTGGTGCTGAAAATGTGAGCGGGTCCCGTGCTTGCCCAGCAAGCGCTCCGCCAACTGCGCTAACTGTTCCCACCCTGTATTTTATTTTCTTGTCATTTACTGATTGGATACAGTCCTGGATTTCATAAGGACATTTTCATAAAAGAATATACCATACTTTGACCATAGTTAATTAGAAGGTTACCTGTAAACATTCCAAAACAACAACGCATGCACGCAGAAGATACTATAGGCCTGCCTGGTGCATCTCCAGACTCTGAGATTCCTCAGAATGACACCGGCTAAGTGGGTCAGAGGTTTGGATGACCTCACGGGTTGAGAAGTTCAGAGTGGGAAAGAAAGATTGCACTTGACCTGGCGTGTGCCTGAGCCAGGACAGACGTCCAAACGCTGCAGGTCTGCCTGTGTCTGTACCTCCCAATCACAGGAACCTGGGTGAGCTGCTTCACCACCATGGGCTGATTATGTCTGTCCTGCGAGACTTCTCGATGTGGGGATGACCTGACCCAACGATGCCAGTGGAGTCTCGGGTCAGATGAACTGTAGATATGAAGACCAAGCTGCACCCTATGCTTCTGTGTAACTCGGTGAAAGGCACAGCCACACTCACAAACACTCGTCTCCCAAGGCCGGAGATGGACTCAAGCCACACGGGTGGTGACGTTTATCTACCACTGGCTGTACTGGATTTAAACTGATGACCTTCTCATGAAAGCCCTGGTGCTCGCCTTCCAATCCACCAAGTCATTTCCCCAACAAGCGTTCTGCCAATTTCTGCCTCCTGATATGACACACAGCGCAGCTCTCTAGAGCTCCAGCCTTTGGTGGTTCTGATGTGCAAAGATCTTCAGAGGACGGATTCACAGCGGAGATGAGCCAATAAAGTGCCATTTTGTAGAAGAGATGACAGCAGTGATATTCTGAGGCCATAAATAGCAGCCCTTATATAACCCATTATTCTCAATGAGGACCCGTGGGCTTTGCTCTGTTTCTTTTAACTCATATTTTTTTTATGTCATCTGGTAAGGTTTAGTCATAACTGTAGCAGTCACAGTCCAAATACTATTCTTCTTAGAGCAGGCTCACAGTGCGCTACCACAGAGGGTGACTATGTCTTTTCAAGTATGGGTCCCATGCTAATGAAGAGTGGGCCAGTGGGCCTGGAGCAGGTAGCATCCCAGAGATCATTCCTCAGGGAGCCACAGCTGCTCAGCCCTTACCCCAAGGGCAGCCAGAAGACGGAGATCAAAAGGGAGTTCAGAGAAAATGAAAGCACACCCCTAATTCAATACAGGAAAATTGCCATGACTGGAGTGCTTAGTTCAATCTTCTAAGAAAACAACAACAGAGAGCAGAAAAAAAGACAAAAAAAATTACTAAGATCAGGTTCTGGCATCAGGAATCAGCTTGCCAAGGCGGAAGGCATACCCGATGGGGAAGGCAGCTCATTCCCCTAGATTAATCAGAGCTCTGAGTCGGCTGTGAGTTCCAAGTGTCCCACTGCCAAGATACAACATAAGCCACTTAATTCCTTCCCACAATCTCGAATTGTTAGTTGTCATCCAAGCCAAATACTTTTGATAAAACCCGAGGAGACATGAAACCCATCAAAGGAGGCAGAGTTCCATCAGGACAGATAACAGAAGCTTAGGGGCTATGGGATCCCACCTCATGAGAAGCCTAATGTGACTCCGTGGCGGGGTGCCGGGCAAAAGCAATTACCTTCGCTGGTTGCCTCTTGTCAGCTTCCAAGTCACTTGGGGACTAGACAGAGAGGCAAAGGACAACCCTCACTGAAAAAATGGAGAACGGTGGGCAAACTCCCTAGGCGGGTATAAAAGACACAGACGTTACAGTTTCTTTGCAAGTGGGTTGGTGCAAGGATCAGTTCAAACCTGGACAAAAGGTCAGGAACCTCTCGTTTGGAAGCCTTTGAGGCAGAATACCTTCCCATAGTGGTGGATGCTAAGCACCCCGCCCCATGAGTCATGCTTTGGGATTGATTGCTCTCAGGAGGCACATGGATGACCTGGGAGAGTAACACACAAGCGTCCGGTATCACATCGGGTTGCTTTATGAGGAAACAGAGCGCTAACTAAGCCTTAAGGAAGAAGCATGAAGCCGTTGAGTTCCTGCTAGTACAAGATCCTTCCTGGGACTTCCCCAGAAGAGAGATCCTGGAAGAGCTCCTAACGAATGCAGCTGGAACAGCACGAGGGCAGCAGGTCACAACGAGGACTCTACACAGTCCGCCATTTTCCCAAGCAGGAATTCCAGGGCCAGTGCTGGGGTATTGTTTATAACTCATGTCGGCTACTGAGGCTTTCTGAATGACTGTGACCGGCTGAACAGCAAGCACTACCAACGCAGACCTAATAGTTCATGTAAAAGCTGCATCTTATGGCATACAGCCTACGGGAGGCCAAAGCAGGGCAGGCTGGAGTTCCAGGCTAGACAGTACTATGTAGCAGGACTTTGCTAATAAAAAATAATATTGCATTATAATAATATTAACCAAAAAGGTAAAAATGCGTATGTTAAACCTTCCTTTAATATATCACTTCAGACCAAGAAAAAAAAAGTCATGATTGCATCAGGACAGTTTTTTAGTCTGGGCCTGGTTACTTATCATACATACTAATAAAATTAAATGATTTATTGTGGGGAGTGGGGTGAAGATTTTCATTTTAAACTCTAAATCTTCACAAACACATTTCTACTTTCACAGACATATCTACCTCTTAATCCAAACTGTAAAGTAAAACTAAATTAGGAAGAGATTCACATTTACAGTCAGGGGCAAGATAATTCCTATTTATTTATACAATCTGGCTTCATTGTTTTGTTTGCCTTTCCCATCTTGGGGAGTGATGGTAGTTTCCACAATTTCCCAGGGAACAGATTCACCGTATTTGACACGGCACTTTTCCCCTCTAGCAAGGAGGCTTTACCCCATGGCTACCTCCCTCTTATATCCCTGGCGGGCTGTGCAGGAATGTCAGCTTTCCAGATGAACGATCATCCTCAGTTTTTAAAAAGCTACCAGGGCGTAGAACCTAGAACTCATAATGGAGTCATCTAGGCTGGCTCTGGAGTTGTGCTCCATCATCTGGTCTCTGCCTCTCAACCTCAAGGATCACAGACACAGCTTCTTATTCTTATTAGAGCGGGGAGAGAGAGAGAGAGAGAGAGAGAGAGAGAGAGAGAGAGAGAGAGAGAGAGAGAGAGGAGGGATTGCAGATTCTGATGGATTTTCTCCCCAGCATTTTGTTGCTAATTGGAAAAACGGTAAGAGGGGGAGAGTCAGAGAGGACCTTGGGGCTGCTCACAGCTACTGATGCCTCACACTCAAAACTTCTGGGCTGGGCTCTGTGTAGATGCAGCACAATAGACTTAAAAGTGTGGTGCAATAGAGCTCATTGCACAATCCTACCTGGGGAACCCTCCCTGAAGCTAAATTATCATCCTGAGTGTTGCTATCACTCTACTCCCTGGTAATTTAAAGAAAAAAATACTAGCCAATGATACTACCCAGATATATCATACAAAAACATCCACACGCCATTTCTACTAATTTGCATGAAGCAAACCTCTTCTGGAACATGGTACTCACTCTACCTCTCGGGGTGGGGGGGGCTCACACTAAAATAAGACCAGACCCTTTTCGCAAGCTTAGAAAAGAGCTGGCGCTCAGTGGGTGTGTACGGAAACAGGAAGTACTTCAGAAGCTGCGCCGTCTTCCACATGCAGGGCTCCGACGCTTTGATGAAGTGGGGATTCTTCCGTCCGTAGCTGATGCAGTCTAGAATATTTTCAGCACACAAACCAGCAGCACACGTTTGCGAAACAGCTCACGTCTGGTTTCCCACCAGCCTCCGGTGTTTGTGTTCCTGTCCTACCGCGCAGTTGTCAAGCCCCCCGGCTTTTCCTTCGTCAGTTCCCTCCCCTGCTCAAAATACCCATGACTCAGTAGTGGCTTCCACGTGTCCTGCTTGTTTTAGATGACCTCCAGGAATCGGATCATTTGCATATCAATTTTGCACCCGTTTCCGCTCCCACGTCAGCTATTGATTCAACAGACACAGCTCTGACCCCTCCATATGCCGGGCACAATGCAGATGCTCCTCCAGCAAACGTTTTGAAAGCTTCAGAGGAGCTCATTTTCAAACAAACACTCGCAACTCCAAGCTATGTACGACTTATTACAAACATAGATTCTCAAAATGTGGCGCTCTCCTGAAATACCTGTCTCTCCTTGCTGCTTCCGGTAGAAATTATACTCTTCCAGGCTCCTTCCCATGGACCCTCCTTCTTATGGGAACTCTTCTCTTATCTCAAAGTCAGAATACAAGAGTCCCTTCTCTGTACTTCACAACACTCATTGTAGAACTGGAGGCCAGAAGAAAGAGGACACCTGAGAATACAGGGTTGGGAGGTTCAGCTTCATAATCAAAGGTAGAATATGTTGGAAGGATATGGATTAAGTCTAGGAATAAAGAATGAAGTTGAACTGCCCTGTCACTGGGAACCAGGGTAGTTCTTGGCTTTCACAGACCAGGCAAAAAGTATTTGTTTATTGGGTGGGACAGTCAATACACTTTGTCTGACAACACAAGGAAAGACAGACTCCAGTGAGGGCGAGGCCGGTCCCCTAACCACAATGCATACACTATTGCCGTTGGATCAGGGACACAGATGTTAGAGAACCTTGTAAATGTAGGAACTGTCAAATGCATCAGGAAAACTTGCTTGGAAAACCACGGGTTGAAGTATACAGATATTCATGTATGCTAGATCAAAAATAGGATGCTAGCTGAGTCAATACTGCGAGACGTGACCCAGCTTGAACGAAGAAAGAAAGCAGCCCATGTAACAGCAGAAAACATTTTATACAACAAACCTGGCTCAGTTTTTCCTAGGTTCCCTTCCAAGGCTTGATTATATATGAAAACATGGTTGTATTTTCCGGATCCCCTTTTTTCATACCATGGACATTTTCTCAGGCTGCCCCAGAGTCTTCTTAAACTTTTCCTAGCATCTATACGTTCCTTCTACATCGTTCGGTTATTGAGTCTCACGAACGTTTAGAATAATCCCGCTTTCTTCTCCTATACACGGCTCCATAATTAACACCTTCATGTAAATTTTCCTTTCTCTGAATTATTTCCTTAGGATAAGTGCCAGTGCGTGGGACAGGAAAGATAAACAAAATAGGAATATTTTATGGTTGCTGAAGCACCTTGCCAGATCATTCCAGAAAAGGTGCCAGCTCAGGTTTGCCTGATTATCCCAAGTCCTTCCAATGAAACAGTGCTAGGCACCAACCATGGAGGAATTCTCCACAGCACACCCTCTTCACAACAAGGCACCGAGCAACTTGGTCCATAGCCGCCATTCATCTGCCCGGTGTTTTATTTCTTGGGTTTTTATTTTTAATTTAAAAGAATATCTTTATTCCAGCAAAATTAATTTTCTTGCTTTTGAACCTACATAAAATTATCATTTCTGAGCCTTCAAATATTTCTCTAAACCAAAAACTTAGGTGTGCACACTCTTAATATTAGAAAAATGCCTTTAATGAATTTAAGTTCATCTTAGAAATTTTATTTCTAAGCCAAAATAAGTTAACAATTTCTTAAAATCATTTAAAATAATATTTTGTTCTTTATATAAATGTTATTACTTAAATACAAATAACTTAAACTCTGTTCATAAATTTAACATAGTTTAGTTTTCTGTTAAGTACCATAATGTGTTTTCTGGTCTCTTTAGAACTACACTATTCCAGTAAATTAAACCGATGAAGACAATGGATTTTGTGTTTTCTTAGCTTTTCCAGCAATCTAAATAAGCTTGGTAAAATTCAACTTTCTAAAAGCACAAATCTAAATTGCTTACATAAATATGTATTTTATATCAGAATGCCAAGACTAATCTGTTACTGCAAGAAGCAAAAATATTCTTAGACTCAGCAAGACAAACTGACACACATATCAAATTCTTTATAAGAAAGTATCAATACTAAGTGTTTGGTTCTCTCAAACAATTGGTTCTCTACAACAAAAGCTAAGTCTGCCCTCTAGGAATCCCTCTCGGCAACCTGGCAGAGATTTTACCCTGATGCTGCCTGAATTTTCATTGGTAACTCTGGAAACACAGGAACACTCATAGTATATAGCAGAGACCTCGTAACCTAAAGAGGGTGATGGCTTCATGGTCCTCCTACCCAAATATTGCAAATGACCCACTAAGGTCTGTCTGCAAGTATTGCCCAGACTGTCCACTTGCTTGTCCTGAGCACTTCTCTGCCTTCTAACGCTAACACCCTTTGGATCTGACAGCTTCCTGTATTTCCTTTTCATTTTTAACCATCCAAGGTTAAACCATTCTTATAGATACTAAAGCGATATCCAGTGGAAATCTGGACATCTTACTTCTGACTGGCAACCCATCCCACCTCGGAAGTCCACTTGACAGATACGGGTGCCCACTCTAAGTTTCCATCCGCTCACTGAATTCATGACTCCCTTTCCATCTTCAGGCCCTTAGAATCCAATCTTGACAGCTCTTGCCTCGGCTAGCACGTGCTACATGAGTTTATATCTCACTTGCCATATTTTCAGTCTGCTAACTAGACTTTTATTGTAACAATATTTTGTAGCCAACATATCTGGAAGCATATGCGTGTCAAAAGGCTTGGAGATCTCCCAGGCACTCAAATGAACACTTGCCATTATTCTGGCATTTAATGCCTTCCAAGACATCCGTGTTTTGGTGACTGTGAGAAGATTTAATAACTACATAACCATAACAATAATTATGAAACAGTGAGAGTTTCCTTTCATGCCAATGACATCCATTGAGTTCTCACTCCAAGCGAGAACCACTCACACCACTGACAGTCACTGAACTCTCAGTGAGTGAGACTCATGCCACCGATGGCCATTGAACTCTGCCCGTGAGTAGAGGCTCTGAATACTTTATAAGCCCTGTCTCATCTACTGTCATCACAGAAGCCATGGGATGAGACCTTTCCCTCTCAGCGTTCTCGGTATCAGGAAGAAAAGGGGGGGGGGTTGTACAAGAAAAGAAACAAATGTGTCGATTTCCAGAGCGGCACCTGGCTCTGAGAATACTTGAGGTGAGTGTATAAAGTGTCTTTCAAAAGATTTGGGGTGTTTTTCTTCCATGTGTTTTCAGGCAACAGGCATTACATCAGCAGCGCTCTCTCCACGCTAGCTCACGTGCCTTGCAAGGTCTGCCTTCTGGCTCTATGATGATGGCGGGAGATCCATACTGTTTCCAGTGGCAAGCAGTCCTGTCTTGAGGCTGCTAGGCTAGGGGTCATCTCTGTACCACCTTGTCCTTACCGTAGTGGCAGAATGGATGCCAAACCAAAGGGAGAGAGGAGGATGAGGAAGGGCTCAGGAGCCCATCCAAAGCCAGGCTCCCTTGCCGAGCTCAGTGTTTCATCCTGACACACACCTCAGCTCCATCTCACCCGACCACTTTCTGTTTCTATCCAGAAATCCTGAGAGGCCAGCCTGGTGTGGCAGGTAAATGTCATGTCGCAAGGCTTTTGTGCACACAAAGTTTCTCATATTTTTACAAACCTTTCAGAGGGATAAAAAAAAAAGGTGGAAGCGGGACCCGGAAGGATCAGAGCATAGTCATCGCGGTAGTTCCGGATTTGGAGCAGAGCAGCTGATGTGGCGCAAAGCTCCTCAAATAAGCTCTCCAGTTGCAAATGTGCCTCACAGATGGGTTTTAATCACAAGCCGGAGCCATCTGGTAGCTTCCTATTTTAGCTAATTATTCTTGGTAAGTAAGTGCTAAGCTCCTAAAATCATTGTTCGATTTTGTTTTGCTTTGTTTTTACCACCCTGTCTCTATATTTTGACTTCCTGGGGTAAATCCCTGCCCGTTACTCCTCCAGGGAAAGCCTGGCATGTCTTCCATTCTTAGCAGAAAAGCCCCTCAGAAAACCTCAAGAATGCTTCCATTAGTTCTGATCCTTTCTGTTTTCCACCAATGCGCTACCCAAAACAACAGGGCTAATTAAGTGCATTCCCCAGGCATCCAGGGCTGTGGTCTGGGCAGCTCACACTGGCTGTCCTGTCTTCCATTGAAATGTCTCACCATTTGCTTAAGTTCCACCTTCTTATGTAGATAATCTTATTTGAGGGGAAATGGATGGTTCAACTATCCTTGAATAAACATGAATATCTAGAAAGGTGCGTCAAATTGTCCTGGGACATTGTGTGTCCTTTGGAACATGGTCACACTGAAAAAGGATCATTAAGGAAATGAGTTTAGAAATGGGGGACAGCAGAGGAGAAAGGCCCTGGTCAGAGGGTGGACATGGAGAAAGCAAAGACGTGACTCCAGGAGGAAGTGGAGACTGTCTAGGAAGCTGTCCAGAACCCAATCACATCACTGGGAGATGATGTCAGCCTGGACCCTCATCCTCAAGGCTTCTAACTTGCTTTTTACTCATTCATTCTCATCCCCCAACCCCAGATCCCGAGAGCCACCACCTGGGGCCTATGGCCTCCTTTCTTAGTCCAGGGGGCAGCAATGGGGGTTGGGAGGCATGGTTTCTAGAAGAATTCTCCAGAAGTTGTTAAAATATAGAGAGCTTTGCTTCAAATCTCATTTCCCTCAGAAGCTGTGCAACTTTGTATTTAGTCACCTCGGTCTCCTCAGTAGGAGAGGTGTTCTTCTTACCCTCGTCACCAAAGACAGGAAAGAACACAGTGTGCTTGGAATCACTGCTTTAAAAATGATAAAGGATTTAAGTATTTAAGAAACAAATAAGATGTCTTTCAAAAGAAAGTTGGTCTCCTGGGCCTGAGATGCAGCTAGGTAACAGAAGTGTTGTTTAGTTTGGATGAGGCCCTGGATTTGATCCCCTGTGCAAGACAGAAAGAGGCAGTGAGGAGAGGAGAGAAGGCAACAGAGACAAAAAGAGCAAACGAGATCACAGCCTCCATATCTCATATAAACAATATCTCAAATGAACGCCCACACTACTGGGGGGAGGGGGAGCTGTGAAGAGTCCTTTGTCCAGTTCCTTTGTTCCTTCCAGGGGTCTTGGATCTGGTCAACCCATTGGTTTTCCAATGTCCACCAAAGAACACTCATGCTGGGGCCACTGACGGAGGGTGAGTGAGTGTAAGGGGCATCTCTGTTCAATTGCACCTGATCAGAGACTGTGGGCAGCTGCCTCTCTCGACTGTGCCCCACCCCTCATAAATATCTTCTTGTTAGCCCAAAGATGGCACCTGGGACAAAATTACTTCCCTCCCCTTGGTCCTTCTAACTCCTTCCTTGGTCTTAAATTCAGTCTTCTGCCCCCAGCCATTCCTCCCACTGTCCAAGTCTCCTCGGAGCTGACTGGTTAAGGCCTCTGCCCACTCTCCCCTAGCCTATTCTGCAGCACTCTGAGCTTTCTCCAGCCACGCCTGACAGTATCTTACAAATCTCGTTCTTCCTAGATATGGAGCTGGGCTGTGAGTGTCTCAGAAGTCTGAAGATTCTTTCTCTCTAGATAAATTCTACATTTTAAGACAGTTGTCTGACTGTGGTCGCCAAGGTCCTAGCCCAACTGTCAAGAGTTCAGTACAGACTCTGCATTCCTGCGGTCACAATCTTCAACCTCCTTGATACTAATGGATGCCAATGGCAAAGCAGGGAGAAGTACAGATGAGTAAAGCATACTGATACACTTAAGATCATTTATTATACTACTATGTTATACATTGTTTCTCTTTCCACAAAGCCAGTGTCCTGTTGGTAAGGAGGCCTCAGGACACTATCAATACCGTATTTTTTTGTGACAAGAGTTGAACAGGGTTTCAAGGGCTGGACTGGGAATGTAATTGTCATAAATAACATCGTTTCCATGGGAAAGTTTCTTGACAGTTTCTAATAACTGACTTCCAAGAGACACTTTGGAACACAGCTGGTTTGTAAGTTGAGCATGGACAGTATTCCGTTCTATGACCAGAAGTTTCCCTGGGATATGCAGAGTGAAACCTAAGGAGGGTGATTATCTTGGACTAGAAAAATTAATATTTCTAGTTTCTCTGATTTTGTAACTCACTCCCTTAGCCCTTTAGCACAAATACAACAAGATCAGAGGAGCCGAAGGCGAACTATAAACCGGAGGCTGTGGCGAGTTAAATGCCCTGGCTTTGTTCTTGCAGATGTTAAACACAATTGCCACAAAATCTGAAAGGTGGAGTTAATTCTGACTTAGACAGGCCTAATGAGCATCTGCTTTGATTTTTCCAACCATTGATCTGATTTTCTTTTAACTTGATACTGGTCGGTTTGCACAACTTCGTGTGATAATTGCAAATAGCCAAAGGTGGAATCCTTCCACAACCCCCACCAGACAGTTTTCCTCTGAACATGTCAAGATTCTTCAAAGACGCTGAATAATTTTATTTAGTGCAGAATGCATGGTACATAGATGTACTGACATCTTACTTCTAGAAATCTGTCTACACATAGAACTAAATAAAACTTAAGTTGGGTATTGTTTTCCTGCAGAAGGAAGGCACTTCTTTAAGGAGAACATAAAGAATCCTGGAAACTCCATGTTGCTGGCCTAATTATGTCATTTCAAAACTCATATGTTGGAGGCCTCATTCTCAGTGTCACCAAAGGGGACGTTCGGAGATAGGATCTTTAAAGAGGCAATTCACTGCAAATGAGGTCATTAGGAGAACCCAGCTTCCGTGCAACTGCTGTCCTTGCAAGAAGAACAAGTTTGGACACAGGTAGAGTATGAGAGAGAAGACCACACAGACACAAGACAAACAGCCACCTGCAAACAAAGAAGAGGCTCCAGAGGAAACCATCCTCGATGACACCTTCATCTTCACTTCCAGCCTCCGGACCGTGAGAAGATAAATTTCTACATAACTGCCCAGCCCGCAGCAGTTTATTTGGGCGGCCACAGCAAAGTAATATACCCTCCAATCTAAACAGAGTTGAAGATGTGAGGTTCAAGCTGTCTTATCCGGTGGGCTAAATATTTTACATTGTATTGAAAGACTGCAGCCCTTCCTTTTTCCCTCTTATTCTTATTTTACAATTTTAAATGGTGTATTTTGATCAAGTTTTCCAGTCTCCAAACTCCTTCCAGATCCTCTCCACCTCCCTACCCAACTTTGTGCTCTCTCCCTCCCTCCCCCACATACTCACAAACAAAAAACAGAAATGAAAATAAAAAGAAAATAAATACAAAACCAATAACACATGCACAAAAATGCTGAAATGAAACAAAAAGCCCACAAAAACAAAACATGAAGTTCATTTTGTGTTAGCTAACTACTTCTGGGTATGGGGCCCGCCCTGGAGTGTGGTTGATACACCCAGTGACAGTTCACTGGTGAAAATTAATTTTCCCTTTACCAACTAGAATCAGTTGCAAATGGTATCTTGGCTGGGGATAGGACCCTGTGTCCACATCTCCTTCTCAGTGCCAGGACCCCTGTCTGACTTGAACCTGTCTAGGTCTTGGGCACGCTTCCACAGTCTCTTTGAATCTATATATACATTGACACCCCCGCCCCCACCCCAAACATTGCCAGCTCTCCACAACCTGATGCTAAAGCCATATTAATGTAGACAACACTTACTTATCATGTCATTGAACAGGGAGAAATTGAACTGATGCCCTACTAGAAGCTTAACTCCTACTGACCAGCATTCATGGTGCTGGAAGTATTCTGCCCATTACCAGAAGGAAAAGGTAGCCATCAACCCCAGCTCTAAGCCCTGTGATCCACACCAGTGACCTGCCTGAGAGGCATGCTGGGGTAATCGTGGCACAAATGTTACGATAGTAACCAACCACTTTTTGGTTATATTTAAGGCCCACTTTGTAATATGAAACCCATACTTGACACTGCTAATGTGGCCAAGAACCTGAGACTAGAGAGTTCATAGGCCTAGGAAAAAAATAATACTTTTATTCTGCTAAAAGAGCATAGCAGTAAAATGACTCCTAATACATTCTGATATTCCCACAGATCAGTGCCTCACCCAGCCCTCGTCAGAGAAGCCTCTTCTGGTAATGGACAAAAAGATCTACCACTGGACAGTGGACAAAGAGTGACAAACTTTGAGTCACTCAGCCCTAAATGGGATGTCTTTGTCAAAGCCCCCAAGGCTTGAGAATCTGTATGGAAGAAGGAGCAGAGAGACTGTGAGAGCCGGAAGCGATGGGAGTCACCGAGGAAACAGTGTCTTCCAGACACAACAGGATGGATCATGCTTTCCAAATTATGTTGCATGGTAATATCTGCATGTTCTAAAAATGCTTAATTTGAACTTTCTTTAAATTAATTATATTTAAGTATTTTAGATGATAATTTAGAAGTCTGAGTCCATCAGGTATAAAAATGTGGTGCGCGGTAGGCCTTCCTTACGTTGACGCCCACAGCTATGCTCTTTGCCCTATGGTGAAGCACTTAGAATGAAGCTGCCCCTCAAATTACTGGTGAATCCTATCAGAAATACTGAGTCTTCAGGAGGTGTTTGAAAGAGCAAGTGTTTCTGCACCCAGACCCGTGTTGGATGGTAGCACTTTAACTTTATCCTTTAAGAAAGAAAGTAAAACATCAAAAACCTAAATGTGGGAGGAAAACCGCTCCCGTGGGCTAGCCTTGTCTATTAGTGATAGTTCTCTGTTATGGGAAGTTTTAACATTATTGGAGTATGGGCACATGGTTGTCCACCTGCCAGGACTTGAGAGGCTAGGGTAGAAAAGAAAATAGGGTACCATGTTTGAATCAACATAGTGAGATCATGCATCAAACAAACAAACAAAAAAACCAGAACAATGTTGTGGTGGTGGGGGGTGGTATTCTAATGATCAAAACTGAAGAATAAGCCAGGCATGATGGTACACCCATTAATCTCAGTGGGCAGCGACAATTGAGTTTCTGTGAGTTTGCAGCCAGAGTTTGCTTTAGCGTGAGACCCTGCCCCCACCCCAAAATGAAGACTATATAATATTTGAGAACAAAGAATACATTCAGAAAATGTTTACCATGAAGCATTCTAAAAAGCATAAATAAAGATAATGAAAGCACTCAGAATCATACAAATATGCACATACGTGTGTACGTATACACATTCACACATGCTCACATACAACTATGAACACACGACATGCAAAGCTGAGTGTGTCATGCTCTAACAAATGATAACTAGGGCTCTAGCAACGGCTAGTCCCTTCAGCGCATGAACATGTCATGAAAAATATGCAATAATTGGTTGCATTAAAATACGAGATGACTGTGACATGCTGAGTCATGATGACAGAAAGCGAGACATACTTTGGACCTATATTCTAAGCTTCCTCTAGCACATACACGCAATCATAGGAAAAGCAAGGAGCTACTGGATATCAGCAGCAGTTAGGCTGAAATAAAAGCTCCTAGTAATCCTCTTTCACTTTCTCATTGGCACAGGAGAAACCCGGTATTCTAACAGAATGACTCTGCACTCCCATTGTGCAGAGGAGAGCTGGATTCTGACACCTCCTGTTCAATGTTCCTCTTTGTTTCTAGTAAGTAGTCCTATTACTCTTCTTAACATTATACTAAGGGAATATTATAAACACTCATCTGACTCCCTCGTTTTAACGTAAATTTTCATTTGAATACACACACACACTACACACACACAAAACCACCAACACAGAGAAATAACTAAAGAACCATGATCTTTCATGTGGACTTTGTATATCTGAATGAAAGATTTATTTTGGTTGCTTCAGAGAAAAGGAGTATGGAAGCTGCAGATGGAAAAAAATGTCAGCTCAGTATGTGGAAGACCTTTCCCATGGTTAATTCTTCCAAAAAGCAAAGAGCCTTGTGAACTCTGGAAGCCCAGCTGGCGGTATTCAGGCAAAGGGTTTCAGGGTAGGCCTTCTCTGGGAGAAAAGATTCTCTCCCAACTCAAAGCTCGGCACCTGGATATGAACCTCTTTCTGAGAAGAGAGCAGCACGTTGGCCCTCCTCCTTCGGGGTTCTGGGAGAAAATCCTTAAATTTTCTACACACTTAGTCATGTAAACCAGGAGATTAAAGTCATGTATACCAGAGGGTTCTGCCGGCTGCGGTGCAGCAATGCAGCCCAGAGTGGCTTTGCAGAGGTTCCCTGGGCGGGGATAAGGCAAAAACACTAGATTCAGGAGTTGGGGCTTTAAAGTAGGGGAGACAAGAGAAAGAACTCAAGACACCACAACCCCGGAGGAAGAAACAAGAGCTGTGAACTGATTTACATAAAAACGTTCTATATGCTCAGATCTAGGCATCTAAAGAGAGGATAAAGGAAGTTTTAGCACCAGAGTGCTCCCATGCCTGCCTTAGCATCATGGGCTTATCCCAGCTCTCCACTGTTTTCTCTGGGAGAAAGTTGAGGCTCTCCCATTGCAGCCGTCCAAATTCATCAGAGAGAGGCAGGATGGGGTGTAACCCTTGGAAGCCTGGCTTCCGGACTTCTGTGAAGGTCCTGTCTAGGGTGTGGCCCATTCACCCTGGTTCGTTCAGGATTTCCCCAATTTCCGCTTGGAAAGCCCCCTATTTTGAGAACCACCTCAGATTTAAACAAACTGGGATTCTTGGTCATCTCATCCCAGCAACCTTTAGTCGGGAGACTTGCTAAGGATTCCTGAATTCTGTGAGGTTGCACAAGTACTTGCCACACAGAGTTGCTAAGAGAATTCTGGATGGTAGTCATCCTGCAAATGGGTGTTTTTGTTATCTGTAAACTGCTCCACCAAGACCAGGACCTGAAATAACTTGTCTGGTCTAGTGTATACTCACATGCAACTCCTGAGAACAAGATACCCCCTCCTTTTTATTATGGTCTCGTTAGCCCATGCAAAAGCAGATGCTCTGGAGACACAGCTCAAGCACAGAGTGCATACTAAACGCAAGGCAGGGTCAAGTCTGCGGCCTGCCAGAGGAAAGGAAGAATTCTATCAATCATCTAAGCCCATAGACTTCAGTCAACTTGGAAACAGCACACACATCGCTCAGATTCACTGATCAGAGGACTACACTCTCCTGAGATCTCAGAAGTTCCTTCTCTGCCCACAATAGTCCTGAGTGGGACACCAGGAGGACAAGGAGAAAGGACTGGAGACAAAATGGATTATGAAGCCGTGATGATGTGGTAGTGGTGGGACCCTGAAGGAAAACCTCAGAACAGACCAGATATCTCTTCCAGCATTTACACATGTGTTCTAAGCACATGCAGGGACAAGGCCCCACATTGCCAGGATCATGAAGCCTGCCTCATCTGCCCGCCCAGCAGCTGGTGCGGCATGGGAGGGGCGGAGGTGCCATGGCCTCAAGCATCCGGCCCTTCCCCGGCCTGTCGAGAAACAGGACGATGACACGGTGCTGGCTTTGTCCATTCCTTGGGATGATCCAGAGGTGACAGGTCACATGAATTGCTCTTTCATGGAATAGTGTTGTGTAGTCACCCAAGAGACCGGCTTAGACACAGCAAAGCTGTAGTCGGCAGGAGCCTGACTCACAATGACCGCCAGTTAACATTTTTCCTTCTCACTCAACTCTGATGAGAGACGGCGTGAATCATAAGAAAGTCATCTGGAATCAGGGAGTTCTCCTGCTAAGCACCCAGCTCCAAGACAGCAGACAGGTACTGATGACGCATCTGAGACACATTAATACTTAAGACCAAATATAGAATCTGAACATACACATGACTTCTGATCCTTGGATGTGAAGGAGTGTGAGGTGTCTAGAATTATTTCTCTCCAAAGGTTTCTAGACAAAACTGAGGGAAACCCTAGATATGGGGATGCTCCCCTCTTAGTGAGTACCCCTTTCTCCCTCCTGGGTGCCCAGGTTTTGATAGCAGATCTATCCACTCTGCAGAAGACCTTCTGCCACAGTGATTGCAAAACAACTAAGCAATCAAATCCTGTTTTCAGACTGTCTTATATGGTACTCTGCTCTTTGAGTAGATGTCCAGCAATCCAATTCTGTCACAATGACGAGGGCTTTCAGAACAAAGGGCTTGAGATGTGGCACCACACGCCTGCAATCTCAACACTTGGAAGGCTGAGGCAGGAGCATCAGGAGTTCCAGGCTAGCCCGATCTAGAATATGGGGAATAGCAATCATAAGAGATGCTTTATGTTGTTTGCCATTTACTGGGCTTTACATATTAACCCATCAATGTTCTCAGTCACTGTTTCCCTGTAACTGAGGTACTAGATTAAGTGATTTTCTGAAGGTCACAAAACTACCAAGTGCCAACACCACACCTAAGCTCAGCAAGTCGAATTCAGAGTCTGTGTTCCCAGCCATCCCTTTGCCTCATGTGAAAACCCCATAGAATATGTCTAGGCCAAGACTGTACAAGCCGTACAGGACAGAAGGTCAGGAACCTGCTTCTCAGATGCCCACATCTGGGTCTGTCTCCAGCAACCCTGCGTAGCCCACCTATGTAGATATCAACGATAGATTACTGCATTGCCTTTGCTTCCCGGGAGGGGAGATGCTCCTAATTCAGGGCACATCTTATGATCATTTGTTCTACAAAACAGAGAAATGCACACTTCACAGCCTCATTGGAGAGTCACGGAGCCAGGAAGCAAGGCCCTGATTCCACGAGAGAGAATAAAGAGCTCTTTCCTTGTACAGATCATCTGGGCTATAAAGGATCTGTTTATATTTACACAAATAAGGCCTGTTTGGTTCCAAGCAGGCCTCTAAAACATCACAAGCAAGCCACAGAAACCAAAAGGTGGCCCTATCATTGGCATCTAGAATGCACGATAGCACCAGAGGGAGCAGTGGACAGCCCACACAACCCCCTGAATTACCTGTCACATGCACCCAACAGGCTGACTATTGGGAAATGACAAGTGTTTCCATCCATGAACTCCACTCCAACACTGAATTAGGCAGACACTTTGGTTTCTGGTAGTTTCCAAAGAAGAGTCACAATGTACTGATTTCCTACACAGGCTTCTTTCCCGCATGTTTTCAGTTCATGCAGAGCTAAAACCTGCCATTTGCAAACAAAAGAGAGATGCTGTTGAGTGTCCCAAAGTAGTACATGAGTCTCCAAAGCTATATTTTTCTCTTTTTTTGTTGTTTTTATTTTAATTTTATTTTTTTGGAGGGAGTGTTGACAGAGATCTCTGTCCCACCAGATCCCACAGCCATTCAGTCCAAAACAAACACACAGAAGTCTACATTAATTATAAACTGGTTGGCCTAATAGCTCAGGCTTTCTTATTAACTAATTCTTACATCTTAAATTAGCAAATAATTCTTGTCTGTGCTAGCCATGTGGCTTTGTATGTTTTAAAAGCTATATCTTTCTAGAATGAACCCATACAAGTGTAAGTAAGCCATGCTAGAAACATAACTAAATAACTGGCTTTAATGCTGATGCCCCAGGAAACGCAGATTTTAACTAGAGGAGACAGGATGGTGGGTAGCAATGTTCCTGGACATTGGAGGGAACTTCTGGGCATTCTGAGAGCAAAGGCTAAGTGAACAGAGCATTGGTCCTACGTCTACTCTTGCTTTGAAATGGGGGCTCTGGGTACCCTTCCTACCTACAGGAGGGTCACTTACAGCATGCTTCCTCCCACATACTAGCCTGGGGTTAGCCTGTGCTCACATAGACTCATCTCGTGGCGCTACCGGGGGTCAGTGGGGCCACACAGCTGCTCCTTCCTTCAGCGTCCTGCTCCCGGGTGAGAGGTTACAGCCATGCCTGAGGAAGCTGGAAGGTGGCCGAGCACTGCCCGCGTCACCACCAGCCATGCTGGACCACACCCACCACCTCGTCCCTGAGGTCCTATCCACAGATGGTGAACGAGAATATTCCATTTTCTGATTTTCAGGGTAGGAAGATGGGTAATAGAAAATCCAGGCTCAATGAAAGGCAACTCTGGGGCGTGTGAGAACAAGACACTGAACAGAGATTTCCCAGAGACACTTGGAACAAACCCTGGCTTCCTCCTAAGAGCCAGTCCTCTCTTTCAGATGTTTAGTTTGACAACCTTTCCATCAAATGTGGCTTCTGCCTGCCCTCCACGACGGGGAAGAGCCCAACCGAGTTCTCTCCCGGCTAGCAATTCCCATCACCTGATCTATCTCCAACCTGCTCATCTTCATTCCTCACTTGACACTACAGTGTGGTGGTTAAAGTCACAAACCCCTATCCAGAACCATCTGTATTTGCAGGGTAACCTGGGCAAGCTCTCACTTTCTTTAAGTCTGACCCCCATGCCTACCTGTAAATCACAAAGACTGGTCTTACAGCTTCCAACACACGCTGCTGCAGTTACTAACTACATCCTTAAAGAAACGTCCCTGAATCCCCACTATTGTGTCAGGAGTCCCTGTCACTACGTTCAGATCAGAGACAGTGGTCAGTCAACCTTATTTCACTGAGGTTGTGACAGCAGCCAACTAAGGAAAGGGGAACGGGGCTGACTCACAGGGGTCCTGCTGCAGGACTCAGTGAGCTGCCCTGAAAGCTGTCTCTGAACCTGACAGTTCCTCTGACTTGAAGGGAGATGAGTATCTTGGCTCTTAGTTTCAAGGGCTGAAGGACAACCTTGTTCTGGGATGCTTCACAAGCAGGCCACCATCTGCTGCAACAATAAAAACGCTTGGCAGTGGATCTGCTGTGGTTGTCAATATGGATGGCCTGGTACTCAGCACACTTAACTGTTTTATGGAGCTGATTTGAGAGCACAGGAGGTTTCTGGGAATGCTGCCCTGCATAGCTGCCCTTTATGGCCAGAACAGCTGTAGTGGGGTTTTGCTGTTCAGAGACTGAGATGAAGGAATTAAAAGAGTCCTCGCAGCCAGGCTCTTTCGGAGCCCTGTGGGGCTATGGTTCCAGCCCTTCCCAGATTTGTCTTTTGAGTTTTACTTTGCTCATCACTGCCAAGGTTTCAAACCATCAATCACCCTGTCCCTCTTCCAGGTGAACTTGCCAGTCCCCCATCATCTCATCATCACCATCCTGACGGCAAGAAGCATGTTTCTCTCTAATTCGTTCCTCGGTGAGTCCCAGAGATGCTTATGTTATCTCCTTTGAAGTCCCCTCCTCTCCTGGATTACGTGTGTTGACCACTGCCCACTGTAAAGAGGCTGATAGTCCTCATTCTCGATGTGACCTTGGTCTTCCACTCTCTGAGACAGCACCAGCTTGAGCCACTTCAAGTTGAGGCCACATTGGGTGCCACCACAGGAGCAACAACCCCTCCATGGCTTTCTTACTGAGGTTGAGACTCTTTGTGCAGCTCTTTGGGGCTCTGACTGCTAAGACTTAAAGAATGGTCCTTCCGTGTCCAAGGTTGAATGGCCTCCGGAGCTCTCAACAAAGGTCCTCTGGAGCTTGAGTCTGCACAGATCAAGGAAACTGAGAAGGACATTGCTCCGCTGTCCTCCTCCACTCTGCCCTACCTTCCTGGGGAGAATCCAGGTGACAATCTGAAGTACCCTGATACCCATCAAATTCCCAACAGTTTGGGTAATTCCCAAGTCCTTCCATCCCCCTAAGGCTGTGTGGCCTGAGAGCAGGAAGAGACTCTCATTTTTTTTCTCTCCTCTGTGGTCTGACATGTCAGAAGGCAGATGGACACAGGAAGAAGGGAGCAAGACGGGCAACCATTATGTAGCAATAGATAGCTGTGGGGGGGCAACAATCACACAAACAAGGAGAAGCCAGCATATGTGCTGTGTTCATCAAGGGTCAGAATCGGGGCGAATGTTTGACAGACATCATTTCGTACATTCCCACAACCCTACAAGTCAGCACCAGAATGGGGTTAGGGGGCTGGAGGCTTGTAGATGTGCTTTTGGGTTTCTACTGGGTCTATAAGGATGAGAAGTTGTCCTAAATATTGGAAGTCTGTTAGAGGCAGAAAGACTAACAAAGTATATGAAGATTTTCCAATTGGGGATGTTCCGTGTAAGTTTCGAAGCTGAATTAGATGAAACCAGGTCCTTTGGAAGACCAGACTGCAGGGCCAATCTCTCAGAAAACAAAACACAGTGAATTGACTTGTCTATTTCACTGGGTCACTCCCCCTTTCATCTACTAGGTCCCAAGGATAAATTGCATGATATCATCTCAAGATAATGTCCAAAATCTAGGATTTAAGTTGACACCTGTGTTCCCAACACTGAGGAGGCTAAGGAAGAAATTGCCATGAATTCAAGGGAAGATCCTGGGCTAGATAAAGAATGCTAGGACATTCTAGACTATGGAGTGACACTCTGCCTCAACACACACACACACGCACACACACACACACACACGCATGTATGCGAACACACACACATATTAACTTCAATATTACTAAGACACAATAACTTCACTATTTTCCTTTAAGTTTTTAGTTTCAGACTAAGCAGCAACCATTCTAAGAAATACTTGTCTTTTCTTACAGTGTTCTATGGCAAGCAAACACGCAGTGAATAGCGTTCACTGTTGGCCAACATGAATAACTGTGTAAATATTACCTCAGCCTTCATGATTCCATTGATCTCATATCAGGTGTGCGGGTCTATCTTGGAAAACTAAGTCAACAAGCTTTGAATTCACTGTGTCCTACCTAAGAGATCTGTGGCTTGGGTATAAGAAAGAAAACATATGTTTCTAGGGAAGTGTGCGTAACATTTTAACTGGCTTTTGCCATACCAACCTCCGAATTTCCATCTATTCAAAGAGATCCCAGAAGATGCTGCAATAGAAGAACTATCAGAAAAGAAAATATTTAAAAACCGTTGAGAAAAATATAACTTACCCGGTTTAAAGCATAAAGGAAACCAAGGCAAATCACATTTCTAACATACAAAAAAAATCTTCTTTAAAAAGTTATTTTGTCTCACAGTGTAGCCCAGATGAGCCCTGAAGTCTAGGCAATGCTCCTTCCTCAGTAGCCCATGTGCTAGAATTATAAACATGGGTCACATGCGAGGCTAAAATACAAAAGTCTTTATACTGTCAACTGAAACAAGAAAGGCAGCATGCTGTAGGAATCCTTTCCATCAGATAGGACACGGGGTCAGTATCTCTGAGGAAACACTGGGCTCTGAGAAGACTTTCAGGGCTCCTAATAAATGACCCAGTTATGCAGAAGCACCTATCAAGACCCAGGTGTTTATCCATTCTCCCATTTAATCTTTTTGATTCTTATACAAACTGCCATTGTTACTCTAGCCTGGCTGCTGAAAAAAAAAAAAGTGTAGCTTAACAGCAGTAACCCTGAAGTTTAGCAGAACCAGATTTAGTTTTAAATACATATGTATTTGCATTGCTGCATATTGATTGCACAAGGTCATTTCCATGACATACACTGAGCGCGTTCCCTCCGTTCTCCGCTTCCCACCCTTTGCCACCCCTCCCCCATTGTCTCCTTGGTCCCTCGACCGTCCACTTCTACTTTCGAGTCATAAGCGCCCGTGATTTCATGTATCTCCAGAAAATCTAGGGACCACAAATAAGAAGCATGGAGTATTTGTCTTTCTGAGACAATGGTCCCCGGGTATATCCATTTTCCTGCAAATGACTGGGTAGAACTTCACTGCGCATGTGTGCCACGCCGTCTTTATCCATTCCCCTGCAGCTGGACAACTTCGGTGTTCGTGTGAAGAGCGCGCCTGAGCGTGGCTGCGCAGAGGACCTGTTCTCGGTTTCTGAGGAGGTTCCGTATTGGCTTCCATAGTGGCTAGAGTCATTTTCCTTCCCCATCATCAGTAAGGATTCCGTTTCCCACATCCCCGCTGCTGTTCTGTCTGGAATAACATGAAATCTCAGAGTGGCTTTAAGTTTGTGTTTATTTGAAGGTTTATTGGCCACTTGTACTTACTTTTTAGAGAATTGTCTTTGCATTTAATTATCCTGTTTACTGATGGGGTCTTTTGACTTCTTGTTATTCTGTTTGGGGAGTCTTTGTACTTTAGGTATTAATTTGATGTGTAATTGTGACAAGTTCTTCCCACCCTGTGCCAGGCTCGTCACTGTTGTTTTTTGGCTGTGCAGAACCCTTCTAGCTGCGAGGACCCACTTGCCAATTATATGCATTATTTCACAAGTGACTGGGGTCCCATTGGGGGAGTCCTGGCTTTGAAGTATTGTCCCTCCGTTTTTATGCATCCTTCCTCCATTTTATGGTTTCAGATCTTACATTAAGGTCTTGATCCATTTGGAGTTGGTTTTTATGCAGCGTAAGAAATAGGGATCCAGTTTATTTGTTCTGTCTGTGCACATCATGTTTTCCCAGACGATTTTTCCAAGACCGTAGCTATGTGAGTTCATAGCTGGTATTCTATTCTATTCTATCTATGAAGCTACATTTCTGGGTTTTGTGCCAATCAATATCATGCTGGTTTTGTTCCTGTAGCAAAGCTGGTTTTTAAATGAGACTTGCAAGTCTATTTTACCCTACTGGGCTTCACCACACGAGGAAGGCAAGAAGGCTCTAGACTGAGCCAGCCAATAAAACGCTGCGTATTGTCTTTAGTTACAGTCTAAGGAAATGAAGACAAATTTGAGGCAAATTTTCTACATTTTTTTTCAAAAAGGTTAAAAAAAAGGAAGGATTTTATCATACTGACATCCTTTATTTGATAAAATCTATCTGGAAAGAAATTTGGCAAGTATTGCTCTCAGTTGTTGAAATACAGCAGGTACTGTGGTACGTGCCTGTCATCTGTCATATGAGAGAGGCTGAGGCAAGAGGGTTGTGAATTCAAGGCAAGCCTGGGCTACATAGTGAGACCTTTCCTGAAAAATAAAATATTAAAGTTGTTGTAAAAGTTCTTCACTGTGACTGTCTGGATGTCACATTCACTGGGAGTCTTCTAGTGTGCTCAGGCCCAAATGGAACTTGGGAGATGCCCATCTCTGAGTCCTCACCATTGCGCAAGTGAACAACACACAGCAAAAGCTTCACAAGGGCCACTGATTGACTAACAGAGAAATAATCCACTAGAAGAGAACAGAGTCACCGACAGAAGAATCTTAGAGACAAGAGCAGCACAACAGAAATAGTCACACAAAATGCTAACATGTTGGGCAATTTTTCAGTCTAAACCAGCATTTGCAATTATTGGTAGAACCTGGAGAATCTCTACCCACTGAGGGTGAAATATATATCTTGGTATTTGGTATACAAAATATACCAAGATTATTATCGTGTTAAAATGCTTACATGGGACAAAGTCTAGAAATTAATGTACTAAAAGTGTGTGATTCTGTGAGAAGAGAAAGATATGATTTTCAACAACAATTTCCCACATATTGCATTAATGAAGTTATTAAGTTGGTTTTACTCATGTCCAAGAAAGCAAGAAAACCTGTACTACCCTTAACACAGTTAGAAACCAAGAAGAAAAGGATAAAGTTATCCAAACGTAATCTTGACCATGGGGAAGCCCAGTGCACTGGCATTTCTTTCTCTAAAGCAACTAGAGTCCCGCCTCTGCCTCCTCGAAACTTAGTTCTGAACCATGTTCTTCCTTCAGGGGTTTGAGGAGTTAATTATATTTGTGTCTTCTGTAATAAGCTGTTTGAATCCTTTTGGGAAGCAGGAGAATTCAAAATAAACAACAATAAATATTATAGAATGGTAACTAAGCCGTAGGTAATGCCATGACATTGTCTGAGGAATTAAGCAGTGCCATTAGGGGTCGGGAATGACTCTTTGAATAGTAATTAAAGCTTCCAACCCTCACAGCCCCTTCCTGCCCTCAAAAGGACTGGTGCCCTTCCAACAGGCCCCACGGCACCGCTTTCCTGTGGCACTCTTTCTATTTTAAACCTCTGACAACACTGCCTACCACAGGATGTGATGTGGTGTTAGTAGCCAGCTCATCATCATGACATTATCTGTTCAGGCGGGTGACACCCCCGTCCCCTGTCCCACCCCCTCATCCCCCACAAGCTCTTTTTCTCTCAGGATGTGACCTGGGCTTTAATCCTCCTTGCTTCATTTAATGCTTTGTATTTTTAGATGATGTATCCCTTAAAGTCAGAGTCAGATAACGTGGTTATGGGTTCTATGTGACTCCACTCGTAAACCAAGTTGCTCACTTTAACCATAGGCTTAGGTGGTGTAATAGTTGATGTGAATCTATACGCTAATTATCTTTGAAGGTCTACTGACACTTCTTATTATGCGGGGCTCTTGAAAAGAAATGTTAGCTAAATAAAACCAACCTTCAAACAACTTTAGATAGACTATTGGAAGCGCCATTGTCTGAACTGACCTTGAACCCACAGGACTCCTTCTACCAGCCCTGCCTTCTACCTTCCTGTTCAGTCTGCCACCATTGGGATGACCTGATATTGACCAGAAAATGGAAAAAAATCAATAGCATTTTTCAGCCAGTTCATATTAAGAAAGAATTGGCACAGTAAGACTCAAACAATATTTCTATCGTCCAACTCTGCCCTACTGTGTAATTTAAAGATCTTCCAGGGGCTTGAAAGATTAAATATTATTTTCACTGAGCAAAGGAAATAACTTACTTGACACCTGGCAATTAAGCCTTTGCAAACTCAAGGGTTGGCATGTTTTATTTAATTTATACCAAACAGAGACAAAGGGGCCGAAAAGAGTTGGAAGAATATATTTTGCAGTGCTAAGTACAATCATAAAGAGGCCTGATCTTCTAAGTATCAAAAACATTCTCCAAACTGCCTTCCCTAGGGTGAGTGGAGAGCCTATACTCTATTGTGGATTTCAGAATAAGAATAGATCATGTCACACAGAAAGCCTGAGAGTCGTTTCAAAGGAGCCACTGATGTTTGCAGAGTGTGCCCCTTACTCCCTTGCTTCTGGCTGTCTAACAACAGCAACACCGTTTGAGATGTTTCGCCGAAGAAACACTGGTGAGACTTCCTTGGTTGTGAGTGCCCATCGGTGAGAAACCAAAGAGCAGGCAGTTCTTGGCACCTGTGACCTAATAGAGTGACCAACAGCTCTCAAATCATGAGAGTCAGCTCAAGGAAGACTATAAACCACATCCACTCTCCTTCCTTTCTTCCAAATGTGAAGAAACATGGGCAGAAGACAAAATGGTCTGAAAGTAGGCCCCTAATCTAGCAACATGCTACCTGCCCGTGTCCATCATTCTGTCTGCTGCCCACCCAGCTGTGCACCCCACTCTGCAGGCAGTTGTAACATGTGACTGTGCCGGAAGCCATGTGTGGCCCTGGTGAATCACTCCCGCCTCTCCACATTCTCCTTCCCAGCTTGACTTTTCCATTCCTCCCATCAGGAGCTAGTTTATTTCCCACCCCATTGAATCAGAACTGACCTTGGTTCTTGCTTTGACTTTTAAAATGTCATGGGGTGATACTGCACAGCCTCAAGAGACTCTGGGGCTTCTGCTCCTGCTCTTGCCACTTGCAGACTGCCATGCCAAGACTCCTGGGCAAGCCATCTTGAAGATGAGAAGCTATATGGCAGAGAACCAAGATCCCCCAGCCAACAACTCCAGCCAAGTACTCGACAAGCACACAGGCCTAAGTGAGACCAGCCCAGTCCCCAGCCCCTGTGCCAACTGACCTCAGATACAGGAGTGAGCTCAGCCCGTACATGGAGGGAGTGCTCAGCTCTCAGAAAGGAGGCTGGTACGCTGCGTTGACCCACAGCCCCCTGCGCGTGAGAAAGGGGGGTGATTTGCAACTTTTAAGTCTGGAGTGACTTGTTAAGGAATAAGAGGGAAGGAATCCACTCTTAAATGCTGGAGTCTATATAAAGAGACCACCAAAGAAAGGCGAAAGGAAGTGCCATTAGAGGGTTCACAGTCCTTAGTAAGAGATGCAAACACAAGCAACGGTCCACAAAACAGAGTCATAGGCTTGACGCCGTTTTAACGCAATATGTTATTCATTCTTTGAATGCTAGACAATGTATTTTTTAGACGAGTAACCCTTGCTGGCCTAGAACTCACGGAGATCTACCTGTCCTTGCCTCTCAAGTGCTGGGAACATGGCTTACACATATTCATTCTCCACATCTCTCCTCCCCCAACTCCTCCAAAGTCCACTCTCCACCTTCTAACCCCCTCCCCGCTTTCTGTCTTTTTTCCCTAAAATAAACCCAACTTGTGTTGCTCCTGAGTGTGGGGCCATCTACAGGAGTCTGTTTGACCTACCAGGAGCAACTCCCTAAAGAAAAGTGACTCCCCTTTTCCCAGAAGCCATCAATTGTCAATAGTGTCTGCTAGGGGTGAGGACTTGTGAGCCCATCTCTCCTCCATGCTGGGATGCCCACAGCTCAGTTTTGTGCCAGCAACTGTGAGTTCATGGGTGCAGGCTTCCTGTCATGTCAAGAAGATACTGCCTTACCCTGGTCCTTACAAACTTCTGTCTCTTACATTCTTTCTGCCCCTCTTCCAAGATGGTCCCTGATGTCCATGTGTGGCTGAGCTCTCCGTCTCCAGGCTGGCCAGCTGTAAGTTTTTCACTAGACCCCATCAACTGCAGGAAGAAGCTTACCTAATGAGGGCTGAGAGTGAGGCTCATCTGTGGGTACAGAATGTGAACTTGGAGGCCAGCTTCAAGCTGTGTACTCTTACCAAACAACAGCAGTAGGTTCTCTGAGCTCCCCAGCCACAGGTCCTTGCTTGATGCCATTTTCTAAGGGACACATGACAAGGAGATAACACAATGTATTGCAGGTACAGTGGCAGTGATCCCTTCCCCATGGCACACTCCAGTTTTTCAAGGGGACCAATCACAGCAGTCCATACATGACACTCTATGTATAATATCCAAGGTCATCGTCAACAAACAAGCATGGTTCATCCATATGATGGGGTCATATTCTTAACATTTTAAAGCTTTTATTTACAATTGGATTTTATACTTTAAGGCAAAATTCTGGCTATAGCGAGGCTTTATTAACCAAAAATGAGATATTGAACCTTGAATGGATAAAATATTAAGTAAAACATGTGGCATGTTTCGATTTGTATGAAATGCCTAGAGCTATATAGGAGTTAGTTGATGGTTGCCAGGGGGCTGTGGGAGAAGTAGGGAGGCAGCTGCTGTGGGTTTCTCCTAAGAACAATGGAATATTCTGTAATCAGACGATGAGCGTGATGACATGCTCTCTAAATACCTAAAAACAACAAAGCAAAACCAAGAACATCAAGCTGTACTTTTGAGTAAGTTTTGTAGCATGTGAACTCTCTCAAGCAGCTTTGAATTTCTCTGAATTTACTTGGCTTTGGTGGCAGCTGGAATGCGCGGGAGGTGGCCCGCAGCGTGCTAGCAGGGTGAGCGCTGGGAACATCCCACTGGAGAAACCCTGAAGAGGAGAAGGCTGGGAAGAAGGGAAGGCTGGGAAGAAGGGAAGGCTGGGGTTTTCCGATCGGACATAGCGGCATCAATAACACCTCAAGATGAAGTCTGGGTCTCTGCGGCATACAGGTTGTAATAACTTCATCAACACAAAGTTCTGCAGTGGACGCTGGCTCACCAAACGGACTTGAGAATCATCTGGACACCTAATTATGCATTGTTCAGACCACAGATGGGTAAAGCCGGCCATGGAACACGTGTTTAGAACATAGAGGTGAAGAAGTGGAGCGCCTCAATAGGTTACCCAGTGTATGTGCATTTACACACGTGTTCATGTGTATGCAGGTTGTATGTGTGTGTGTGTGTACATGTCAAGACCAGAAAACAACCTCAGCTATTACATGTATTTTTATTCTGTACACCCTAGTACCCCTTCTTGGCCCCTCCCCTCCAACTGACTTTCTCCTCGATAGTGTGCTCCTACTTTCAAGTCATTTGACGGGCGGGGCTGTGACCCAATGAGTCTCATTAGGGTTGTTTACAGAGGCATGGGCACCTTACCATCAGCTGCACCACTGAAGAAAATGCCTCTCCTTTCCCATCGGCCACAGCTCTCGATCAATCCTCAGGGAGGGACAGGGCCAAGAGCCTCGCCACTTCTCACGGCAGAGTGTGGTCAGGTCCAACCTTGGGACACATAGGTTCATCCTTGGCTACAGGACAGAGAAATGAAGTGACGCTCTCGTGGTGGCAGAAGATGCTGTGAAGGCTGCTAGGTGAGAACTGTGATCCAGGATCTCCCTCAGCAGCGGGTGCTGTGTGCTACACTGCAAACAGGGAAGGAAAATACAGACGGTACAATAGTGCCAAGTCTGCAACGGGGCAACCAACCTCCTCCTGACGGGATTCGATGCCCACCCCACAGGAGGAAGATTTTGACGATTATAGTAGGGAGGGAGGTCATAGGCCCTAGTGGAGAAGCTACTATTGTTGTTTGGCTAAATGGGAACCATGTGTTTATCAAATTGCCTCCAGATATGTGTGCCTCTGCCCACAGATTGTGGCTGCTCTCAGCTGGCTCAGAGGAGCTTCTAGCTACAGTGGCCAGCAGTGACTGCTGAGACTCATGACTGGACAAGGCTCTAGAACGCAAGACTGTTGAGTGGGGCATCTGTGACCCCTCCTCCAGAGCATTCAGGGAGCACTGTGGAAGGAGAGACAGAAAGAATGGCAGAGTGGGGGAAGAGAGGAATGCTGGGAGCCAGGTATGACATGGCTGTTCAGGGCTGTTACAGTCTTTTTTTGTTTGTTTGTTTGTTTTTGTTTTTTGAGACAGGGTTTCTCTGTGTATCCCTGGCTGTCCTGGAATTAACTCTGTAGACCAGGCTGGGCTCACACTCACTGAGATCAACCTGTCTCTGCCTCCCTGAGTGCTGGGATTAAAGGTGTGCACCACCACCGCCCGACCGCTGTTGCACTCTCGAACACACGCACACAGCACTTGTGATTTCACCTTGTTCATGGTGGTTTAGTTTGGGTTTCATTGTTGGTTACCTGTGGCAGAGTCTCTTGCTTGCCTGGATGCTTCCAAGGAGGCCAGGCTGACTACCCAGCAGTCCAGGTATCTGCCTGTCTTTGTTTCTCTAGTGCTAATGTTCAAGAGCATGCCACCAAGCACAGCCTCTAAAAACACTTAGATCCTGGGGCTAGACTTGGATGTGCACACTTCTACCACAAATATCACCAACTGAGCCATCTCCCCGGCCTGCAAAACTTTCTTAAGAGACTTTTACTGAGACTGAACAGAGAGACATGAGGTAGCTTTCTATTCTGCCTCATGGCAGGCTTAGAGGAAGATCCTGCACCCGCATTCTTCCTCCAGAGAAAAGCGACTACACAGAGCGTCAGCTAAGCATGTAAAACTTGCCTAGGAATTTGAGGAGACTCGGCGTGGGAACCCCATCACTCAGCACACTGCATTTCTTTCCAGAGATGCTCATTAACTAAATCTTTCCAAGTCACTCACCAGGTCAGCTCTGTTGACTCTCTCTGTGTCCACATGCTCTCCTTGTACGGACCTGACCGTGTCTCTGCCCTCTCTTCTTCAAAGCAACTGAACACATCCTGGTCCTCCCCAGGCACTAGTGGAGCCTCTAAGAGGCTCTTCCGGGCACTCACAAGACAAACCTCCACACGGAGTGTTTTTAAAGGAATACAGAAACTTTCCTTATCCTGCTGTGTTCTGAAATGAGTTTCTGAAAAGAAATGTGGAAAGAGAAGACCTAGGAGGGGAAAGTCCAGGGCACTGTCTGTCCGTCACAGGGGCTGTCTGTCTGACATAGGCTGTCTGTCACAGGGGCTGTCTGTCAGAGAGCACTGTCTGTCACAGGGTCTGTCTAGCACAGGGTCTGTCTGTCACAGGGGCTGTCTGTTACAGGGGCTGTTTGTCTGTCAGATAGCACTGTCCATCACAGGGGCTGTCTGTCAGAGAGCACTGTCTGTCACAGTGGTGCGGGAGAATTGTCTGTATTCTGTCAATTATATTGTAAATATACGCTGATTGGCTGATAGCCAGACAGGAAGTATAGGCGGGAAAACAAGACAGGAAGTAGAGGTGGGGCAATGAGAACAGGAGTATTCTGGGAAGAAGGAAGCCCATTCCTCCTGACTCCTGCCCAGACCACCGAAGAAGCAGGATGTGACCTGCCCCGCTGAAAAAGGTACTGAGCCATGTGGCTAACATAGATAAGAATAATGGGTTAATATAAGCTACATCAAGCCTGAGCTAATGGGCCAATCAGTTTATAATCTTCTGGCGACCTCTGTGTGATTTTCTTTGGGACTTGTCGGCTGTGGGAACTGGGCAGGACAGAAACCCCAACAAGCAGGCCCTCATGTTACATCACAGGGGCTGTCTGTCTGTCATAGGCTGTCTGTCACAGAGAACCATCAGGCTGGTCCTCAAGGAAGTAGATGATTAGAAGGTAGGTTTCTGGTTGTCGGCCAAGAATGAAGCGAGAGAGGCACAGAGAGAGGATCTGGGCTTTAGTTTGGACATTGTTGGTTTTGTTTAATGCACTCGTCCCACTTTTCTCTTTCTAACTACAATCCTCTCAGTTCCAAGAAGAGCTACGAGCCACAGTGAGGGCTTCTCCCCTTTGAAACTGAACCTAGAAACCATCACAGATTATAAAGATCAAAAAGGTGCCTTTCCATTTCTCGTTAGCATGTGACCATTCTTGCTTTCAGTAATCATTTCCTCTTCCAACAGCAGGTAATACTGCATAAACTCTTGAGAAAATCAGTATCCAGGGAGATTCTGGCTCATTCTACCAAAATATATATAAAACCTCAGGAATAAACTCCACACCAGAAACTGCTTCCTATAGAATAGGGGAAAATAATTTCTGTTATGGCAATTATCCTTCTCAAAAAAGAACCAAAAACTGCTGAGGCAAGAATTAACAAAAACAACCAAATTCTCCATGTTTGACCCAGAGGAATAAAAATTATTCCATTATGAATCCAGTGTATCTCAGGGGAAGTTTAGTAATGTTTTGATATTTTACCAAACTACTCTGTGATGCAAATGAAAATAGTAATTTTAGCTTGTGATAAAAATAATATTTCAACAATGGAAAAAATTGCTAGTAATTAATTATACTAATTAGAACTATGAAAGTATGACACTTTGAAAAACACTTTGGAGTTTGGCACTAAAATTCACCATAAATGTTCACATTTTACCAGGCTTTGTTGGTACCGGTACCATCCTAGTGTCTTAGGAAGTTGAGGCAGGAAGATCACAAGTTGGAGATCTTCCTTGGCCACAGTGGGGGTTCAAGACCAGCCTGGACAACTCAGTAAGCCCTCGACTCAAAATACAGAAATTAAATGAAAGCTTTGTTATAGCTGCCTTCACACACCAGGCCCTACATATAAACTCCAGTGCTTCCGCGCTGAGAAACCTCCTTCTTCCCAAGAAGGCAGTACAAGCAGCCACAAGAGTTGTGGGGGTGGGCCTGAGTTCACAAAGCTCTGGTTCTAAGAACTGTTTTGTGGTTGTATTTATTTTATGTGTATGGTGTGTTGTCTGCAAGTCCATCTGTGGGCCATGTGCATGCAGTGCCCATGGAGGCCAGAAGAGGGCATCAGCTCTCCTAGAACTGGGGTTACAGATGGTGCTGAGCTGCCATGTGGGTGCTGGGAACCAAACCCAGGTTTCCTGGAAGAGCAGCCAGTGCTCTGAACTGTTGTATCATCTCTCCAGTCCCAAATTCTAAGAAACTTTCCATCGTTAACAAAAAAAGACTTTAATATATAATTAGAAATTCAAATATCTTTAGAAGATCTATAGACTTTCTGTTTCTAACCCAGTATTGTGGCCTCTTATTGGCTATTACCCTTGCATCAAGGCAACATGGGAGTTCTAACCACTGTAGGCATCCTAATAGTTCTGAGAATTTTCCACTGCTCTGCTCCCTATCCCATCCCAAAACCACCAAACATATTGGTAGAAATATATATTATGAGTCGGGGATCACTGTGCAGCCATGGCTAGTCTGGAACTCAGGTTTAGACCACAATGGCCTAGAATTCAGAGAGCTGCCTGCTTCTACCTCCCTAGTGCTGGTATTAAACATGTGCACCACCACACCTGGCAAACAAAAAGCCCCATTTCTTAAAAAATATCTTGTATCTTCTTTTTAAAGTAACTGAAAATTCCCCCTGAGAGACTGTGCTCTGTGGGTTAAACCTAGCACAGCTCTCCATAAACACGCATTTTCTGAACATCAGGTTCTACTTAGGTCTGTGGTACAGGCCCTGAACATCATGGGAGAACAGTGGGCAAAAGTCCTCCTCGTGAAGTTGGAAAACATGGCAAAGGGGTTAGTTCATTTAAATGTCATTGTGTTGAAGTGTGTGCCCTCCTGGTATGCCTTTCAAGAGAAAGACAAGAGAGCTCTGAGGGACGACAGTGGAGACACACAGAGTGCAAAGCAAATTGTCTTACACTAAAATTCTGCCTAAAGCCAGAACTGCCCCAACCGCAGCCGCCAGCCGCCAGAATGATTCACCTGGGAGGGTCAGGTCTCCAAATCCAGTTTTCCTTCTACTAAAGGATGAGCTGCTCGCCTCCCACTGACCTCCCCATCTTTTCTCCCTTTCACATCACCCTGCACTGGCTCCTTCCAGAGACATGTTCACAGTAGCAGAGAGGAAACAAACTGTGGCCCAGCATACCCAAGGACAGAGAGGTTGAAGCGCGATAGTCCACATGGATCCAGGGCTAGGGTTGGCTTTTAGGAACATCTGGAGTGAACTGAGGAGTCAGGTTCTTTGTGGGGTTTCCTGCCTCATATCCTGACCTCCAGTCCTTTAATCTAACCTCCCTGGTTGCAGCTGAGTAGACCAAGTGGGTTTCATCACGCTGAGTGGGGTGTGGAGTAGAGAGGATGCCTCATAGGTATGTTGATCTCCAGCTCACACGTCAAGGGCCGCCACAGCATCTTGCACCTGGGCAAGGCAAGGCAGCTCCTCCAAACTTGTTTAGAAGATCTGACTAGAACTCACCCCAGGCTCATTATCTGCTGTAAAACTACATAAAACAGCATATTTAGTCTGTACAAATTCAACAATGTGTTCTATTTCTAGGGAATGTTAAAATGAAAATATAGTTCCCATTGTGGCTTTTACTCTTTTGTAATGGCAATTCAAACCAAAACAGGGAAAAAAATAAAAAAATAAAAAGCTCCCAGCTGAAGTGGGATGAATTAGGACCCTGTAAATAAACTTAACAGATGTTTCATGGATTTATAAGTTTATTTACCAACCTTCATCTTGCTGACAGACAGACCAGTGCAGCCCAGCACGGGCCTCACTTGTCTCTGCATACCCGGCAATGGCACCGACAACTCCGCGCTATTCAAAGGTGGAGTGGGAGGTGACATGAGGAAAGATACCCGAGAGGGTGAATTTGCGGTACAGAGTGAGAACAAAATTAAACTCTTTAAATGAGAAGCAACTAAAAGCCCCAAATGGAGGCTGCAGAGAACTCTGGGAAGCGTCTTCTGTGGCTGTTCTCGCAAACACCACAGTGCATGGGCAAAGGATCGTAGACCTAATGAGCCCCGGCCTCTCCTTCCCCTTTGGTGGAGCTCTTCCAGGGAGCATCTATGTCCACCATGTCTTTCACTATTCCGACTACGCAGGACCAAGAGAGTCACTCTGGTGTAGGCCTGGAGAGATCGGCTGTTTCCTACCCTCCGTTAGGAATGAGAAAATTACAGAAAAGACCCATGATTCACACGCTCCTCTTCCAACCTCCCACCCCACCCACAAATGAAATGCAGACGCATCTGCCGAGAGGACTCACAAGTAACCTTCCCCTCACCCCTGCTCTCACCCCACTGGAGCGAGACATCCTGCTGACCCCTCTATCAAGCCTGTTTTCTTTCCTCCACCCAACAGGGTGACGGCCTCTTCCTTCTAATCTTTCCCACATCATCACCCCTCCTCAGGGATGAGTCGTTTTACATGGATCTCTGAGCCTCCAAAACTCCAGTTTTAAAGAGATTCACCTAGGGAGAGATAGAAAGGGTGGGGGAGAAAAATGAAAGCAAGTGAAAGAGAAAATGAAAGGAGATTGATAAATAGTGCTTGGCAGATAAGTAATAGGCAGACACCTTACTACATAGACATACATACATATAAGCGTTACACATACATATACGCAAACACAGACCTCAGTATGCGGATGGACACTCATTTTTATGTGTACATATGCATGGATATACAAATTTAGATTTCTTCAGACTTAGAGGAGAGTGGAGTCCATGGACAAACACTCTGAATCGGTCCCCTGAGTAATTACAGGACAGCTGGTTCAATACTCACCAGAGAGTCTATCCAAGATACACAAAGAGAGACCAGGAAACTATCCTTGGAGTCTTCTCACACAATTAGCGAGCAGACAAACAAAATAGAGCGTGTTTATCACATCCGTGCAAAAAGAAGGGAAAATTAATCTTGTCGTGATCTAAGATTATAGAGTGTTTCCTTCCTAGCTAATTGCCAGTGTAATAAATGTCCCTGATTATGAGACTTTTGTATCCTTATCCATCTCCGTTCACGCCAATGTTACTAACATGAAAGCTTTTGCCTTTGTGAGGACGAATGAGAGAAAGGAAGGTTTGTCTCGACTCCCTGAGACTGGAGCAATCGGGAGACAAACACTCTGATTATAGACCCGTGTCTCCCAAACTTATCCTCGACTTAAAAGAGGAATCCTGAGATTTACAGAGCCTACTGCCATCCTGCCGGGTGGCCCTGTGAGACACCTGGGTATCTCAGGGTTGGCATTCAGCTTAAAACATGAGCCAGTCTACTTAAAACAGGGAGCTTACACCTTAGGCTGCAGACACCGCTCAGTGGCTGAGAGCTTAGCCAGCGTGCAGGAGGCTCTGTTTTTGGTTGCTAGCGCCAAACGGGCAGGCATAGGGGAATGCAGACGAGTCTGCTGAGGGTGGGTGAGGGACTACGACACCTTCCTATGACACAATAGCAGGACGTTCCCCAGAAAACCTGTCCACTCTCACCTGCTTACAAGCACTTGGAAGTTCAGATGACCTGTCCGTGTGCCTGCCACACACAGGACAGGGTCATGGTATTGCAGGGCAGCTCTTCTCTACGAGGGCAGTATGCAGGGCTCTATTTGTCCCACCGTACCAGGGCCAGGTAGCTAGCCATCCCTGAGAGGCGTCAAGGGAGCAGACCAGCTCAAACATAGACCTGAGGTGCTTTGTCACCACGGTGTGTCAGGTAATTGTGCCAGCATTTTATGTCAACCTCCAGGCTGCTTCAGCATATGGCTCAATCAGAGAAATAAAGAGAGAAAGAAAAGGGGGGGGTTGGGAAGAAAGACCGGCCTGACTAAGGGCAGCGATCCCACTCCTGTGTTCAGAATCGTTCCCAAGCATCTCCCAAAGCAGGGGCCCTCCTGCACCCTGCTGTCTAAGGACAGCATTTCTCTGCAGAAGCTCTTTTTCTAACTTAAAATGAATTCAGGTGATGTGGGAGTCCCCTCTGTGTGCTGTGATTAGCATTAATGAATAAAGAAACTGCCTTGACCTGTTGGTAGGACAGAACTTAGGTAGGTGGGAAAGACAGAACTGAATGATGGGAGGAAGAAGGGCGGAGTCTGGAGCTGCCATGGAGCCACCAGAGACAGACACTGGGAATTTTACCCAGTAAGCCACAGCCATGTAGAGATACACAGATTAATAGAAATGGGTTGATTTAATATAAGAATTAACCAATAAGACGTTAGAGCTAATGGGCCAAGCAGTGTTTTAATGAATACAGTTTCTGTGTGGTTATTTCAGGGCTAAGCTAGCCAGGCGGCCAGGTCGAACAAGCGGGCCCTTCTTCCTATGTTCAGGGGCCAAGGGTGGCTCGCTTGGGAGACTGCTTGCCTTGTAAACATTGATGTCCCAAGCTTGATTCCCAAGAAGCAAACTAAAAACCATGCCTGTAACGGCAGCACTGGGAAGCAGGAGGCCTCAGTACAGACAGTGTCTGAGCACGATTGTCCCTTTCTAGGACTTCCGGGGGCGTGACTGTTACATTCACCAGCTGCATTTCTCAACCTTCAACACGGTCTGTGTTCCAGCCTCTGTCCATTCCTTGCCTACATCGTGAAGTATCTGTCTTCTAATTTTTAGGTTTTCTGACTCTAATAGTAATTTAGTTAATGGCGGCTAATTACAACGTTCCACTTAAAATATTTCCAGGTTATTTTGTGGATTTTAAGGCCTTCCTAAATAATAATTAATGCACCAAGGATGCTAGTAAGATCGTTAAAAAATGTACACCAGAGTCACTGTGAGCCTGGACACCATTTGGATGGTGCTTATGAATTTTAACCCTCAAAACTGTATACACAGAGATGCCATTTGCCTTCTTTTTCTACAGCTGCACCTGATTTTAATTAAAAATCCTCAAGTTTCTGCCAAAACTGATCCCTGTCAGGCTAGCCCTACTGATCTCTCCTGGAGTTGAGTCTGATTTCCAGGATTGTGTGGTGCCAAAGCCTGAGATGGCACCATCTTGTCCTACAAGAGTATTGGGTATACCTACCCATGGAGACACGACTCCAGCTGTCCTATGGCACTTCTGCTCTTTGATCTCATGTCTACAGAGGTCACTCTTCACTTGCCTCCCCCTTCCTAATCACAGAACTGTATGTGTCTGTGAGCCTGGTCTGTCACCTGCCTGTCTCTCCATCTGATGTTAGCTGCGCTTGGCTTTCTTTCTGCCTCTCTTACAGAAGGGCTGTAGGGTACCCAGGGATGGTGGTAAACTGCCCTGTGCCTGAGCTGACCCTTGTGCATAGTCCGTACAAAACTCTAGGGCATGAGGAGGGCATCACAGGGCCGTCAACCTGGACCCAGACAGAGATTGGAACTCAGAACTCAAAAGAGAAGCATGAGCCACCCTTGCTCGGGACCACATGGCCTCACTCAACCTCGTCGTCCTCTCTCCAGCCCCAGCCAAGGGGATCCTTGCTGAGTGTAGTCTGTATGCTCACGGGTCAGGGGCAGCCCCTGTGTGAGTCTATGACGGATGAGTGGAAAGGCCCTGCCAGGAGCATTTTTAAAACAAGCGCTGTCCCAAAGCTGCTCCATTAGCTCTGCATGAAGTGTCCTTTTGCCCTCTACACACCAAGGGCCTAGGATTTCCACAGCCAGGAAAAAGTTTTTGTTCTGCTCTTCCATGTTTGTCGTCTCTCCCGAAGCAGCTGCCGCAGTGCAGGAAAAGGCTCTAGAGCTGTGGGGTCTAGTAGGCTAAGACGTGAAAGAGAGCTAGCTAAGAGATGTCAAGAACTTTTAAACACCAACAACAAAAGAATGAACCCCCTCTTTATCCATTTTCTTAGGTAAATACATATTGAATGATGGCATTTGGGATACAATGAGCTAAATAAAGTATTTTTTAATTAGTGTACCAGTTTCCAGACTCTCTTGCTTTTTAAAATGTGACTACTGGAATTGTTTTAATTATATACATGGCTTACATCATATTTATATTGGAAGTACTGTTCTAACCAAATAAGTAATGAGGACCAAAAATAAAATATGTATTTTAAAATCATTATCCCACAAATCTGTCCGCGTCCTGCCCAAACGTGCTGTGTGCGTTCTCACATCTGCACACTGGGTGCGGGAAACTGAAAACTGACGAGAGAGCATTTTCATCAAAGATGCCGTAATGTGATGAGACGCACAGGTAAGTGACGGGAAATGTGCGGCAAGCTCAAGGTGGGGGCACGGATTTCTTTTGTTCATGAGTAAAAAAATGGGAGAGCTAAGACAAGGGTCAGGCTCCTCGGAGGAGACGGTGGGTGAGCACGCTGATGGCGGGGGAGGATGTCTGGTGGAGAGAGCCACACCGAACAGTCACTGTGTGTCAGAGACAGCTCGCGGGCTGAGGACAAGCTGGGCACAGAAAAGATTCGGGAAGCATCAGCTGGAACCAGACAATAAGAAGTCTCCAGCAGCAAGGGAACGGGCTTGTCATACACAGAAAAAGAGAGCCCTAGTACATGGAGCATTAAACATAGAATGCTGGGATTTTATACTAAAACATAAATATATGTAGAGGATGAGATGTCCATGCTGACGGCTTTTACCTATGTGTGATTTGGTGAGACACTGATTCCATAACATCCATCTGATAAAGCTGCTGTCCACTGAAAAGAAATCCCAAAATACACTGAAACTCATCCTAAATAAAACTGGGGCCTTCTCAAGGAAGCATTCTCTGTTTAGCTTACCAACAACTGCTCAGAAAAAAAAGCCAAGGTTCTTAGAGAACCCAGCACTTTGTCTTCTTTGTGACTTCCATGGATTGACTGCAGTTACCTATTGAATTTTCTCAGTTCCATTTGGGGTTGTTGAGAAAGGGCTGTGGGTCGAGCTGGGATATGTCCTCTCATGGTCTAAGTGTCTCATACCTCCCAAATACCAGCATCTGTCCCATGTTGGGCCCAATGCAAGAATGAGTGTCAGCCCCATTTCTTCCCATGAGGAAGAAGAGCTGACGCAATATCTACTAGAGAATTTGCAAACGTTGTTGAAGAATCTGTTTGCATCTTTGCCATTGTTGCTAGACCTTTGAGGGACTTCTAGACGAGTCAGAGTTTTGAAAATCCTCCTTGAAAACAAGGCTTTTTATGACAACTTCCTTTGTTGGGTAGGCATGCGTTCATTCTCCAGGGATATCAAGGAGCTCTGAGGAACAATGGGCTCAGGTTGTACAAAGAAAAAAATAGGGTGTGGGGCAGGGAATTGAGTCTTTTCTTTCTTCCCAGAGCTGCAAAGATGACTCAGTGGGTGAAAGCACTTTCTGTGCAAACATGAGGCCCTGAGTTGGGATCCCCAGCACCCACATAAAAAGCCGGATGTGGCTATGCATGTCTGCATCCCAGAGCTGGGAAGGAAGGAAGAGACAAGAGTAATCCCGCTGGTCACTCGGGATTACTGGCTCCCAGCATAAACTGTGAGCTCCAGATTTGATGACTGACTCACGACGGAAGATGACCAATGAGTGACTGTGCAGGACACCTGATGTCTTCCTCTGTCCTTGTGTACATGTGTGTGCATGGGTGTGTGTACATGTGTGTGCATGGAAACACATGCAAACACTACTACAAAAAAAGAGGGCTTGTGAGATTCCCCCTCATCTTTCTGAGACTGAATGAGAGAAGTTATCATCAGTCTGTAATGAACAAAACCACAGCTCCTGAGCGCACAATAAATGAGGAAATCATGGGAGAGCTGGCGCGAAGTTTGGAAGGATTCTTTCCAGTAAGTGTTTCTTAAGACCCTGTAATATGAGTCAGGAGATTCACGAGGATAACCCTAAATCCAGGTAAGCCTGCGACTCGCACCTGGAGTGTCCAAACCTGCCTGGAAAGAGCACTGACTCCTACCTCGCCGCCATGGAGCTGAGCGGGAGAGTGGAGTATTTTCCCATCCCACCTCTTGCTATCCCCAAGAACAAAGCTGAGAAGCTGATTATCAGAAATCAATACATGTCCACGAGAGTTATGTTTCCAAAACCGGTATAGCAAGAATCCAAAAGGCAGCTCCAGTGATGGCAGGCGGGTGACAGCCAGCAGTCACAGTCTATGCTTGCCTTACAGTCTACAGGGAGGTGCACAGCATCCTGAAAGCAAACAAATGCTGTCTGGTAGTTTTGGAGGGAGCGTGTCAGTCAAGACCAAACTTGCCTAACTCAACCTAGACTTAAGAACTCTTACAGTTATGGGGAGTGACTAAGTCTGGTAAATGCTTCGTCTTTACATTGTCCCATAAAGATTCTGACTGGGCACTGTGCAGCCATGGCAATTTAGCAAAATAGTTAGGTCTGTGAACAACAGCGTATGTCTCCCTGTGAGTCAGGAACAGATGACTGGACGTAGCTCAGCCTTCAGGACAAACATTTTTGCTGATTTCAGTGGGAAACAGTTTTGCTTTTGTCTTTTTGTCCTAAATGGAGACAACCCATCAATCAAGGAAACTTACTTCGTACTCTGATTTACTGCAAGATCTTTCTTCACTGTGCCCTAGATAGCCAGAAAGCTCTGAGGGGAAGGGCCCTTTAAAGCTTCTATTTTATTTTTGAAAATCTAGTGCTTTATTTACTTCTGAAGAAAACAATTAGAATCCTCTTTTAATGACTGTGTGGCAATATAAAAACAAAACAGAAAAACAAAAACATCGTCCTGTACTTGGCCAGATCTGCATCCATAAGCACAGATTCTCTTGCTGCTTCAAACAATATGTAATTAATGTACACAACCTTAAACGCCAACCAAAATTCTAGCTCTGGAGGGCACAGAATTGGACGCCATCCCACACTACTGTTGTGGAATCTCCCGTCACTTCTGTGGGCATAAGGTTTGCATATCTGCAGAATTAAAAACACCTCAAGCTTTGTAATCTCTGTGGAGGGTTGTTTTGTTAGGACATACCACGCTGGTTCCATAAACCTGATCAAATCTTTGCCTTCAGGCAAACATCTGCAGCTGTTGGCCTCCAGGTGCTTTCAAGACATTCCTCCTGGGGGAGGGAAGTGTAGAGGAGGAGGAAGCTCCAGGAAGCCTGCAGGTGCAAGAGTGTTTGAGAGGAAATTAAGGACTGCCTGCCCTTTTACATCGTGTATTCAAATGGGCAGTTGTGTGTTCGTCTTTCGGTACACAGAATGTGAACTTGGCTGCTTCTTGGCACTGAGGAGTTCCGCTCTCTTTCCCTAGACATCCTTCCACCTTGAAGAGTCTGACTGAGGTATTCAGAAAACAGAGTTTCTGGGCAGGAACAATACAGAGCTTCAGTGGAGGATCACTGACTGGTACGAGGGAGATGTACGCAGATGTCCCTGCCTTCGTGTCTCGAATGTCCCCACCTTCGTCTCTTTGGGCATGCCTCCTGGCTGGAATGTATTTGGTTATCTAAGTAGGGTACAAGTCGCTTAATGTGCAGGTGAGCCACATTTCACTCACACAGTCAATTGGGATCAGTATTTCTGTGTCACAGTCACTAAATGTGAATTGCCACAGGGCCATCCTTGCTCTGGAAGATTCCACCAAAGGTTATTCAACAGGAAGAATCGGGTCTGTTGTGAGATAACAGGCACAAGTGTCATCATGACCAGTTAGAAGTCAGCTCCAGATCCACTCTTTTCCTAAGGTCTAATGGTCTAGCCTTCCAGTTAGGCTGAGGAATGCCCAGAAGGAGGCACGGTGAGAATGGCTTTGTGGGAGACTAACGCATGAGGAGGGAATGCAGAACTAAAATGTAAGTCATAATTTACAGGAACACACAACTCACACAACAGGTAAACTATGCCTAAAGACAGACTAAATTCAAACTCTCTTAGCACCAGCCTGATCAGACCTAGCATGGAGCACACAGCTGTGCATGGGCTCACGCGCTCCCAGAAAAAGCTCACTGACTTCCTAGAAATAAGCCAGCTTCGCTGATCTGAGCACTCCCTGATAAAGCCACCAGAGCACCCCTGATAAAGCCACCACACAGTTAACTCCACTTCATAAAGCCTCCAGGTATCCTTTCTTGGTTTCCTTTGTGTTTTTAGAGATTCATTTTCTAATTCTATGTGTGCTTGTGAGTGTAGTGTCTGTGGTGGCCAGAAGAGAGCATTAGATACTCTGGCACTGGAGTTAAAGGTAACCGAGCTGCTCAATGTGGTTGCTAGAACTCAAATTCTGGTCATCCTTCCTTGTCTGTTCACTGGGAACAACAACAATACACACTAGGAAAGAGCAAGAATCATTCTTACCCACTGAGTCTCTTACTAGGCCCTTCATTTTCTTTCCTGAGGTGTCTCACTGTTGTGTGAGCTTTCCCTGGAGAGAGAAGCAAACATTTCCTCACCCAACAGAATTGCTGCGGGACAACGGTTTGTAGCCTGTCAATTGTATTTTAATAAAATGCTGACTGGCCAGTAGCCGGACAGGAAGTATAGGCAGACAACCAGACAGGAAGTAGAGGCAGGTCAATGAGAACAGGAGAATTCTGGGAAGAAGGAAGTCCTAGTCTGGAGTCGTGACCCAGCCACAGAAGAAGCTAGATGTGACTGTCTTGCCAAATAAGGTACCAAGCTACGTGGCTAACATAGACAAGAATAATGGGCTAACATAAGTTATAAGAGTTAATAAAAAGCCTGAGCTAATAGACCAATCAGTTTATAACTAATGTAGACCTCTGTGTGATTTCTTTGGGACTTAACGGCTGCAGGACCAGGTGGGACAGAAAATCTCGGTCAACACAGAATGACAGTAGAAACCCAAGAAAAGATTCCACCCAAGTATAGCTTGATGAACCAGTAAGTTTAATTGGGGCTACTTAAAGGAACTGGCTGAGCAGTTACTCACAGGAGCGTGTGTGTCTTATAAGCGGGTCTGTCACTGAGGGAAAAATGTATCTCTACCCCAGAAAACTTTAACTGCCCATATCCTTGGAAGAGGGTAAGGGCCCCCTCACAGTTGGAGAGGCCATGGCCAAATCGTGCCTAGAATCATCCCACAACATAGAATGGAGCCTAACTCTGACTGGCTAACCTGTGGTACTTCAGTCAGTGATCTGGGCACCCATGTGCAATGCGGACAGGCGTGAGCTAGATAGAGATCACGGCCTGAACTCTAGGAACAAGCAGCCTTGGTTTGGATCCCCATGTGCTCCTCACTAGCTGGGGACCACTGGCCAGGTTACTTAACGTCTCTCTGCCTCAGCTTCCTGGTCTGGTCACTGGGAACAACAATCCACACTAGAAAAGCTTGCTGCTGAGACCAAATGGGTATTTCCACGGCTTACAGACAATGCTGTGATTTAACAAACTGCCATCACCAACAAAAACAAATGACCACTTTGGAAACAGGAACGGGTCCCTTGGAGTAATTGTTCTAGGCAGAGGGGGAAATAATCCTAGAAAAACAAAGATCTGCATGAAACAGAAAAGGGTAGATGTTACTCCTGGGATGTCACTGTAGCCTGGTAGGGTCCCATAATGAACAATGTGGAAGATGTTTTTCCTTCCTGTTCAAAGACCACTCTTCTCTCGTCTCCCTTTCACACACACACCTCCAACTGAGAGAATTTTCTGTTCATGTCTCAGACTTCCACAGAGGTGGGTAGGATGCCAAGTTCTGGCCAAGAGAAAACAAAACATTGAGAGAGCTCATGGGAGCCTCTTCCCAGATAAAAAGATGAGTCCTTCACTCTTCATGTTGCCTTGAATGTGAATATGATGCCCCAGGCCATGCCGGCTTTATGCAAACATGAAGTTAGAGGTAAAAGGAAGAAAGCAGGGCCTCTGAGGATGGAGAAGATAAAGGAGGAGCAAACGTGGTTCTTGACGGCTCTGCGGTTGAACCGATGCCAGCAACACCCGAGTCAGGCTTCTTGTTATGCAAGGCAAAAAAGCCCCTATTGTTTAATCTACCATCAATCAGACTTTCCGTTATTGTTGTTGCTTGCCTCCAAAGCACCTCCATCAGATACGGCATCTTCTTCACAGGCAGCACGCAGATGAATGTGAAGAACACACATCCCTGTTTGCTGTGTTTCCCAGCTGTCCTGATAATGAGACCTTCACACCCTAGAGCTGCACAGAGTTGGATATTATCAGGAGCCTTCGGAGGCCCTCTAAAGCAGGGGAATGGCTGAGATGAACGTGCAGAAACATTGCTTCCACCGATGGGAAACACAACCTCACGGTTGGAAAGCGATGCCAGCATCCATGTCACCCATAAAGAAGCTGACTTGCGTATTGTGGCTGACGTTCATCTTCCTAGACAATGTCGTCCATCCACGGCAACAAATTTCAGCTAGATTGAAAAGAAACATGTATTTTAGAACTATAGTTCTTAAGCTGGGGTCTACAGAGCTCTCCCCAAAAGGACTGAAACAAATTTTGAAGTCGGGACACAAGAACGAGCACTTTAAGTAGATACTAAGTAGATACTCTGAGACCCTTCTCGGCATTTCTTTATTGACTGCCATTCCTTTCTTCATAATAATAGTCAGTGATTCTCCACATCTGCCAGAGACTTTTAGACACTGGGCTGTGAACATGATAAGCCAATACTCTCATGTGGCCTCCTTAAAGACACACAAGTTAAGTAGTAAAATGTTAATAATAAACAGGAATTTTGAACAATAAGTTCTTGGAGGAAAGCAAACCCTGCTGACACGGTGTGATGGAGCCCACATCTGGGGTGGCGTGGACAGAAGCAGGGATGGCCTGCCTGTGTTTAAACTCAGTTTTGAAAGAGAGGAAATAGCCACCATGCCTCCCAGAAGACTGTAAGTCAAAGACATGAATGAACAGGAGTGAGTCGGCATCCCTGAGGAGCAAAGTGTGGAAGGAGATGAGGTTGGAGTAGAGACACAGGTCTTCTGGGGCAGTGTGAACTCTGAGAGCCAGGTGCTGATCCCAGCACTCCAGGTGTGATGCCACAGGTGTATTCCTAGCAGTCCAGGTGTGGCGCCACACGTGTATTCCTAGCAGTCCAGGTGTGGTGCCACAGGTGTAATCCCAGCACTCCAGGTGTGGTGCCACAGGTGTAAGTCCCACACTCCAGGTGTGGCACCAAGGTATAATCCCAGAACTCCAGATGTGGCACCACAGGTGTAATACCAGCACCCCAGGTGTGGCACCACAGGTGTAATCCCAGCACCCCAGGTGTGGTGACACAAGTATTATCCCAGCACCCCAAGTATTGTGCCATAGGTGTAATCCCAGCACTCCATGTGTGGCTCCACAGGTGTAATCCCAGCACTGAAGTAATGTGGGATTCCCCTCTGTATGCCATGAATATGTTTTTATTACTATTGATCAATAAAGAAGCTTATTTGGCCTATGTCAGGGCAGAATAAAGTCAAGCAGGAAATCCAAACAGAGATATAGAGGGAGACTAGGCAGAGTCAAAGAGACACCATGTAGCTGCCGAAGGAGAAATATGCCAGAGTGTGGGAACCTTACCAGTTGGCCACAGTCTTGTGGTGATACATAGATTAGTAGAAATTGGTCAATTTAAGATGTAAGGGTTAGTTAATAATAAGCCTGAGCTAATTGGCCCAACAGTGTTGTAATTAATATAGTTTCTGTGTGATTACTCAGGTCTGGGTGGCTGGGAAACAAACGAGCAGTCTCCACTTACACTCCATGTATGGTGCCACAGGTGTAAGCCCCATACTCCAGGTGTGGCGCCACAGGTGTAAGCCCCATACTCCAGGTGGGGTGCCACAGGTGTAAGCCCCATACTCCAGGTGGGGTGCCACAGGTGTAAGCCCCATACTCCAGGTGTGGCGCCACAGGTGTAATCCCTGCACTCCAGGTGTAGTGCCACAGGTGTAAGCCCCATACTCCAGGTGGGGTGCCACAGGTGTAAGCCCCATACTCCAGGTGGGGTGCCACAGGTGTAAGCCCCATACTCCAGGTGGGGCGCCACACGTGTAATCCCTGCACTCCAGGTGTAGTGCCACAGGTGCAAGCCCCATACTCCAGGTGGGGCGCCACACGTGTAATCCCTGCACTCCAGGTGTAGTGCCACAGGTGCAAGCCCCATACTCCAGGTGGGGCACCACAGGTGTAAGCCCCATACTCCAGGTGGGGCGCCACAGGTGTAAGCCCAGCACTCCAGGTGTAGTGCCACAGGTGTAAGCCCCATACTCCAGGTGGGGTGCCACAGGTGTAAGCCCAGCACTGCAGAAGTAGAGACAGGAGGCCCATGAGCACACACTCATCTTTGGCCTCATGTCTCAATAAACAAGCCAGAAAGGAATACGGAAAAAAATCTACTTTTGTGAAAAGCTGCTGAAGGTTTTAAGCTAGAGAGAAGGTTATGTGCATGTATGTGTGCCTATGAGTGTATGTGTATATGTATACATGTGTGAACGCATGCATGTGTACCTTCATGTGTGTGCACATATATGTGTCTATGTATGTTGTATGTAGTGTGTGTGTGTATGTGTGTGTGTGTGAGAGAGAGTAATGACATGCTTTTCAATACCCATTCATTGCATCTATAACCTTGGATGTATAGGGCAGGAGCCATGGATTCATTACTCCCTGTGTTGGCTGATAGGAGAGTTCCCACTACCCCAGCCCACAGCTCACAGGCCCCTCTGCTTTTCACCCCAGTGATTGGTTTCTCCTCTTTAGCACCCGATTCCCTTGTTCACTCTCTTCCTGTCTATCACCCCTTTGACACTATTGGAGAACTTTTTCTTGTAACCTTAAGTTTTTAAAATATTTACCCTTACAACAGGCCAGTGGAATTATGTTCCTTCAGAACAAGGCTTTAACTCTGTCTGTGCTATGGTGGGCACTCTGGTGGATCATGTCTAGAATCCAGCCCTCAAAAAATAAGATAACCCCACAAAATTATTTAATAAGTAATTACTTATTTGATCATCTATAAGGTATACAAAAGAATGCTTTAATTGAGGATGGAGCATTTTAATAATCCACCGTGTTTTATCTAAGCTTTGGCTCCATAGCATGTACCATGAACTGGCAATACTGGTAATGTTTGAGGACTTCAGAAGGCAAAATTTACACCCTTACTCCAACTTAAATCAGAATCACATTTTAATAAGGTTCTCCGGGTCTTTCTTTTTTTAACTGGAATTTTTTATTATTTATTTATCTATTTAATTTTTAATCTTTTTTTGAGACAGGGTTTCTCTGTGTCACAGTCCTAACTGTCCTGGAACTAGCTCTTGTAGACCTACATTTGCCTCCCGAGTGCTGGGATTAAAGGCATACACCATCACCACCTGGCTAATTTTTTATTCATTTTGTACACCAACCACAGTTCCCCCTCCTTCCCCTCACCCACTTCCCCTCACCTTCCCCTAACCCAGCCTTAACCCTTCACCCACCCCTCAGAAAGGGTAAGGCCTCCCATTGGGAGTCAACAAAGCCTGGCACATCAAGTTGAGGGAGGACCAACCCCCTTCCCCCAGCATCAAGGCTAAACAAGGCATCCCACCATAGGGAGTGGGCTCCAAAAAGCCAGCTCATGCACCAGGAATAGATCCTGTCCCACAAACAGACCGAGCCACACCACCGTCATCCACATGCAGAGGGTCCCAGGCACAGCTGTCAGTCTAGAGTCCATGAGCACCACAAGCTTGGGTCAGAAGTCTCTGTTGGTTTCCCCATCATGATCTTGACCCCCACTTGCTCACATAATCCCTCCTCCCTGTGACTGGACTCCCAGAGCTCAGTCTGGAGCTTGGCTGTGGATCTCTGCATCTGCTTCCATCATTTCCTGGATGAAGGTTCTATGATGACAAATAAGGGTATTAATTGTATTAATCACCAATCTGATTACAGAAGAAGGCCAGTTCAGGCACCCTTTCCACTATTGCTAGGAGTCTTAGCTGGGCTAAACCTTGTGGATTCCTGGGTGTTTCCCTAGTACCAGGGTTCTCCCTAACCCCATTACTGAATACCCCTATCAAGATATCTCTTTCATTGCTCTCCCTCTCCATCCCTCCCACAACTCAACTCTCCTGTTCCCTCATGTTCTCATCCCTCCTCCTCTCCCCTCTTCTGCCCTTCCCCCAGTTTACCCAGGAGGTCTCTTCCATTGCCCCTTCCCAGAGTGTAGTCAGAGGATGCTTGTTTGTTCCTGGCTGCCCAGACCTGAGGCTGCATGCAGGCCTCTTTCTACTCTCAGGCAGCTATATGATTTCTCTCTGACTCTGCCTACTCTCTCTGCATCCCTGTTTGGATTTCCCACCTGGCTTTACTCTATTAAGCCATTGGATGAAAGCATCTTTATTCATTAACCAATAAAAGCAACACATATACAGAAGGACCTCCCACACCACCAGAGCAATCCATGCATCACTCTTAGGGTCCTCTTTGTTACCTAGCTTCTCTGGTACTGTAGATTATAGCCTGGTTATCCTTTGCTTTAAATCTAGTATTCACTCATGAGTCAGTACATACCATGTTTGTCTTTCTGGGTTTGGGTTACCTCAATCAAGATGATTTTTTTCTAGTTCCATACATTTACCTGCAAATTTCAAGATGTCACTGATTTTTAACACTGAGTAATACTCCATTGTGTAAATATACAACATTTTCTTTATCCATTCTTCAGTTTAGGGGCATTTAGGCTGTTTCCAGGTTCTGGCTATTATGAATAATACTGCTATGAACATAACTGAGCAAGTGTCCTGGTGGTATGATTGAGCATCTTTTGGGTATATGCCCAAGAGTGGTATTGCTGGATCCTTAGGTAGGTTGATTCCCAATTTTCTGAGAAACCGCCACACTGATTTCCAAAGTGGCTGTACAAGTTTGTACTCCCACCAGCAATGGAGGAGTGTTCCCCTTACTCCACATCCTGTCCAGCATAGGCTGACATAAGTGTTTTTCATCTTAGCCTTTCTGATAAGTGTAACATGGTATCTCAGAGTCATTTTGATTTGCATTTCCCTGATAACTAAAGATGTTGAGCAATTCTTTAAATGTCTTTCAGTCACTTGAGATTCTTCTGTTGAGAATTCTCTGCTTAGATCTATACCCCACTTTTAATTGGATTATATGGTATTTTGATGTCTAGTTTCTTGAATTCTTTATATATTTTGGTGATCAACCCTCTGTCCAATCTGGGGTCGGTAAAGATCTTTTCCCATTCTCTAGGCTATTGTTTTATCTTGGTGACTGTGTTCTTTGCATTACAGAAGCTTCTCAGTTTCAGGAGGTCCCATTTATTGTTACTCTCAGTGTCTGTGCTACTGGTGTTATATTTAGGAAGTAGTCTCCTGTACTAATACTTTCAAGGCTACTTCCCACTTTCTCTTCTTTCAAGTTCAGTGTTCAGATTTATATTGAAGTCTTTGATGCGCTTGAACTTGAGTTTTGTGCAGGGTGATAGATATGGATCTATTTTCATTCTTTTACATGTTGGTATCCAGTTATGCCAGCACCGTTTGTCAAGGATGCTTTTGTTGCCATTGTACAGCTTTGGTTTCTTCATCAAAATCAGATGTTCATAGGTGTGTGGATTAATGTCAGGATCTTCAATTCTAATCCATCGATCCATGTGTTGGTTTTTATGCCAATACCAGGATGTTTTTATTACTATAGCTCTATAGTATAGCTTGAGGTCAGGGATGGTGATACCTCCAGAAGTTCCTTTATTGTACAGGATTGTTTTAGCTATTCTGAGGTTTTTTGTTGTTTCATATAAAGCTGAGTTGTTTTTTTTTTTAGGTCAGTGAAGATTGTGTTGGGTTTTTGATGGTATTGCCTTAATCTGTAGATTGATTTTGGTTAAGATTGCCTTTTTATTATGTTGATCCTACCTATCCAGGAGCATGGGAGCTCTTTCCATTTTCTAATATCTCCATTAATTTCTTTCTTCAAAGACTTAAAATTCTTGTCATACAGGTTTTACACTTGTTTGGTTAGGCTTAAACAAAGACATTTTATATTATTTGTGGCTAAGAGTGATGTTTCTCTGTTTTCTTTCATGGCCCATTTATCATTTGTATATAGGAGGAGTACTGATTTTTTTTCAAACAGGATAATCCTGTATCCTGCCACATTTCTGAAGGTGTTTATCAGCTGTAGGGATTCCCTGGAAGAATTTGGCAGGGGGGGGGTCACTTACATATACTATCATATCATCTGCAAATAGCAAAAGTTTGACTTCTTCCTTTCCAATTTGTATCCACTTGATCTCCTTTTGGTGTCTTATTGCTCTAGCTAGAACTTCAAGTACTATATTGAATAAATATGGAAAGAGTGGACAGCCTTGTCTTGTTCCTGAATCGCTTTGAGTTTCTCTACATTTAATTTGATGTTGCCTGTTGGCTTGCTGTAAATTGCCTTTATTATGTTTAAGTATGTCCCTTTTATCTCTGATCTCACTAGAACCTTTATCATGAATGAGTGTTGGATTTTGTAGAAGGTTTTTTCAGCATCTATGAGATGAACATTTTTTTCATCAGTTTGTTTATATGGTGGATTACATTGACAGATTTTTGTATGTTGAACCATCTCTGCATCTCTGGGTTGAAGCCAACATGATCATAGTGGATGATTTTTTTTTATGTGTTCCTCGATTCAATTTGCTAGTATTTTATTGAGTATTTTGCATCAATATTCATGAGGGAGATTGGTCTGTAATTCTTTCTTTGTTATATCTTTGTGTGGTTTGGGTATCATAGTAACTATAGCCTTATAAAAAGCAATGTTCCTTCTGTTTCTATTGTGTAGAACAATTTGAGGAATATTGGTATCAGATTTTCCATGAAATTCTGGTAGAATTCTGTGCTGAAATCATCCAGTCATGGGCTTTTTTGGGGTTGGAGACTTTTAATAAATGCTTCTATTTCCTTAGAGGGTTATAGGTCTATTTAAATTATTTACCTGGTCTCGATTTAATTTTGGTATATGGTGCCTATCCAGAAAAATTGTCCATTTCCTTTAGATTTTCCAATTTTGTGGAGCACAGGTTTTGAAGTAATGACCTGATAATTCTCTGGATTTCCTTTACTGACTTGGTTGATTTGGATATTCTCTCTCTGCCTTTTGGTTAGTTTGGAGAAGGGTTTGTCTATTGTCTTGATTTTCTCGAAGAACCAACTCTTTGTTTTATTAATTCTTTGTATTGTTCTCTTTGTTTCTATTTTGTTGATTTCAGCCCTCAATTTGATTATTTCCTGCCCTCTAGTCCTCCTGAGTGAGTTGACCTTTTTTGTTCTAGAACTTTCAGGTGTGTTGTTAAGTTGCGAGTGTGAGATTTCTCCAAATTCTTTCTGTAGGCATTTAGTGCTATGAACTTTCCTCTTAGCACCGATTTCAGTGTTCCATAAGTTTGGGTCTGTTGTACGTTCATTTTAGTTAAATTATAGGAAGTCTTTAATTTCTTTCTTTACTTCTTCCTTGATTCAGTGGTGATTCAGTTGAGCATTATCCAATTTCCATGAGTTTGTAGGCTTTCTGTAATTTGTGTTATTGTTGAATTCTAACTTAAAGTCATGACTATCTGACAAGATACAGGGAGTTATACAATTATTTTTTCATCTGTTGAGGTTTGCTTTGTGACCAAGTATATGTTCGATTTTAGAGAAGGTTCCATGAGGTGCTGAGAAGAAGGTATATTCTTTGGTGTTTAGGGAGGATGTTCTATTATAAAACAGATGTCTGTTATAAAATCTGTTAATTCCCTTATTTCTCTGTTAACTTCCTGTTTGACAGACCTGTTCATTGGTGAGAGTGGTGTGTTGAAGTCTCCTACTATTAGTGTGTGGGGTTTGATGTGTGATTTAAGCTTTAGTGGTGTTTCTTTTACACATGTGGATGCCCTTATATTTTGAGCATAAATGTTCAGACTTGAGACTTCATCCTTATGGATTTTCATGTGATACGTATGAAATGTCCTTCTCAATCTCTTTTGATTCATCTTAATTTGAAGTCCATTTTGTTAGATATTAGGATAGCTACTTAGGTTCATTTGATTGGAAAGCCTTTTCCCAATCCTTTACTCTGAGGCTGTGTCTATCTTTGAAGTTATCTTTGAAGTTGGGGAGTGTCTCTTGTATGTAGCAGAAAGTTGGCTCTGTTTTCACGTCCATTCTGTTAACCTATCTTTTTATAGGCAAATTGAGTCCATTGATATTAAGGGATATTAATGACCATTGGTTGCTAATTCCTGTTATTTTTGTTTGTTTGTGGCGGTGGTAGTAGTGCATATGTGTTTCTCTTCTTTGGGGTTTGCTGGTGTGGGAATATCTATTGCCTGTGTTTTTGTGGGTACAGCTAACTTCCTTGGGTTGGGGTTTTCCTTTAGGACTTTCTGTAGGGCTGGATTTGTGGATAGGTATTGTTTAAATTTGGTTTGTCATGGAATATGTTGTTTACTTCATCTATGATGGTTGAAAGGTTTGCTGGGTATAGTAGTCTGAGCTGGCATCTGTGGTCTCTCAGTGTCTGCATAACGTCTGTCCAGGACCTTCTGGCTTTCAGAGTCTCTGTTGAGAAGTCAGGTGTAATTCTGATGGCTCTGCCTTTATATGTTACTGGGCCTTTTTCCTTTGCCACTCTTGATATTCTCTTTGTTCTATATGTTTAGTGTTTTTATTATTATGTGGCAAGGGGAATTTTGGGGTCCAGTTTATTTGGTGTTCTGTAAGTTTCCTGTATCTTCATAGGCGTTTTCGTCTTTAGGTTGGGAAAGTTTTCTTCTATGATTTTGTTGAATATATTTTCTGTGCCTTTGAGTTGGTATTCTTCTCCTTCTATTCCTATTATTCTTAGATTTGATCTTTTCATGGGATCCCAGATTTCCTGGACCTTGTTAAAAATATTTTTTGGTTTTTCAAGACAGGGTTTCTTTGTAGCTTTTGAGCCTGTCCTGGAACTAGCTCTGTAGACCAGGCTGGTCTCAAACTCACAGAATCCACCTGTCTCTGTCTCCTGAGTGCTAGGATTAAAGACATGTGCCACACAACCTGGCCCAGACATTTTGTGTTATGACTTTGTTGGTTTTAATGTTTTCTTTGTCCAATGAATCTATTTCCTCTGTCGTATCTTCAGCACCAGAGAGTCTCTCTTCCATCTCTTGTATTCTGTTGGTAATGCTTGTATCTGTAGTTCCTGTTCATTTACCCAGATTTTCCATTTCCAGAATTCCCTCAGTTTGTGTTTTCTTTACTGTCTCTATTTCAATTTTCAAGTCTCGAACTGTTTCCTTTACCTGTTTGATTGGTTTTTTTCTTGGCTTTCTTGTGTTTCTTTAATTTATTGATTTCTTCCAATTCTTTTGTTTGTCTTTCTCTCTATTTCTTTAAGGGAATTTTTTTATTTTCTCTTTAAGGGCCTCTATTGTTTTCATAAAGTTATTTTAAGTCCGTTTTCTTCTGCGTTGGGATGTTCAGGTCTTGCTGTTGTACGTTCTGGTGGTGCCACGTTGCTGTCTAAACTGATGAACGTGTTCTTACGCTGCTGTCTGCCCATCTCTTTCTCCAGCTGCTGCAGGTGAAGCATGTGGATGGTTGGGTTTGTGGGCTGGAGCGGAACTTGTAGATTACATGGTTCACTATGGGGGCAGCCTGCCAACAGGAATCTTACCTGTCGACGGGGCCAGTGGAGCTGTGATATATGGGGGAGGGGACAGAATGTGCCCCAGGGCATAGGGCCTACAGAAGGGACTGTCAGCTGGGAGACCAGTCACTCACCTTCTTGTCCAGTCAGTGCAGGCAGTGTCTGTCTAGGTCTTTTATTGAAGTATTAAAACTTTGAAAATGTCTCAGCAGCTGGGCGATGGTGGCGCACGCCTTTAATCCCAGCACTCGGGAGACAGAGGCAGGCAGATCTCTGTGACTTCGAGACCAGCCTGGTCTACAAGAACTAGTTCCAGGTCAGGCTCCAAAGCCACAGAGAACCCCTGTCTCGAAAAACCAAAAAAAAAAAAAAAGAAAATGTTTCTGCAAGTCTTAGCCATCCACGCTGACTATAACTATACATTGGGAGCCCCAATGTCTGGGTATCAAGTTCAGAGGTCAGACTTGTCTGTGAGCAGGGGAGTAACAGGTGCCCATAAGATCACTGGGCACCATAATCCCACCAAGCAATGAGTACCATACGGCTACCAAGTATGGTAAATTGATAAGTATTAAGTGCTCTAAGTTCATGGAACACAAAACATATAATGAACAAAATCTCCTGGGAACGTTGTATAGACATATATTCTTAAATAACTGCCCCCCACATACACACCAAGATTCTTGCACTAGAGACTTGTATCTCGTCTCCGGGACTCACACATTTCTTTCTTAAAGAATAATTTTTTTAATTCATGTGTACAAGTCTCTGTGTGTACATGAACCACATGTGTGGATATCCATGGAGGCCAGAAGAGGGTGTTGGATGACCTGGAACTGGAGTTGCAGGCAGTTACAAGCCACCCCATGTGAGTGTTGAGAACTGAACTCGGGGCCTCTAGAAAAATGAGCAAATACTCCTGACTGCTGAGCCATCTTTCCAGCCCCAGCCACAGTTTTAATCAACACCTTCAGAGTGGTGTGGGCTGACCACAGACCACTGGGTTAAGGAACTGTTGAGGGGGGAAGGTCTGAAATAAGGGTGCCAATTAATTAATTTGGCTGCTGATTGATGTGTATCACTGTTTAGTCTGCCTGGTAACTGTGCCTCTTTAGAAAGCATAGCAGAGATGCCAATTTCCTGCCAGAAGCTATGCTGGCTGCAAAACGCTACAGACGTCATGCAACCTGACAAGGGCCAAGGCCATAAGCAAGCCAGCACCCAGAAGACGGCACACACAGAGGAACTTCTTTTCAGGCTAGAAAAGGAATCATGCTTCGAAACTACACATCCTCTGACAACTGATAAAGATGGCCCTTATCATTTGGGGAGGACCTACACGGTAACTGGTCCAAGCCACCACAGAATAACCACATAAAATACAGCTGCTTTCTCCTCTGGCCGGCCAACACTTTGTGATCCTCCAAGGACACATTTGACAGGAAGACCCTCTGGGACATACACACACAGGCCTTCCTCACCCTCAAGTGTCAGCCAAGCCCTGAGACCCAGGCTTTGTTTGGCATAATGCTGTTTCATTCAGAGACACATGGCCTGCCTACTTTCCCAAGTAGGTTATTCAACTGCAAAGAAACAGGATTCATCCATCAGTGCACTTGTTTCCCACGGTGTCTAGAACACTGATGGACAAACAGAAGCTTAGCAAATAGTTGTTTGATTGAATAATGGCAATAAACACTTTATACTGTCTTCCTGACTGTTACATCATGATGATTGATCCTCAGCATGGCAAGGGCTTGACCATCCCCAGGAGATTGTGAAATACAATGTAAGTTGTTCATCAATAGAAGACAGAATGAAAAAAGCAACAACAACAGAGTCATTTCATGGCACAAATTACTTTTCAAAGATTTCATGAGAGTTATGTCATTGGATTCCCATGGCAAACTTAAGAGTAAGGTGTGAAAAGAGTGTCTTCTGTCATTTTATTATTATTATTATTATTTTGTTATTATCATTATTGTAAGAATACTTCACAAGATGTACTGGACTGATACATTTTTCAAGTGCACACAACAGTGTTGTGAGCTCCAGGCTCCGGGCTGCACAGAGGACCTCTAGAACACACTCATCCTGCACAGCCCAGACAACTCTCAGCTTCCACTGCTTTCCAGCACCTACCTAGTCCCCATCTGTGAGTCAGGGTGTCATCAATCCCTTGTTTAAGTAAATTAGGCAGCACTGCCTTGGATCAGACATATTTCACTTGCCATATGCCTTCCTGGTCCCCCTCATGTTGCCAGATACAACTATTTCTTTCCTTTGGGAAAGACTCAAAAATATTCAGTTTTAAAGTCCGTGCCCCATCTCTTTCATCTGTTCACCCACAGTGGCCTCCAGTTCACTTCCACTCCCTGCTATTGGGAATAAAGCTGCACCTGGGGGCTAGTGTCTCCTGGAGACCCTGATACTAAGTCTTTCTGCTATCCCAGGCATGGGATGGCTGTTTCATACAGCAGTCTTTTTTATTTTTTATGGAATCTGCATATTCATACTGCTTTTCTTAGTAACCAAACCTTCCCATTTTACAACCCCAAATCTCCAAGTTTTCACCAACATTTATCTTTTACTCTTAGTGACAGACATCATCACAGGCATGAAGTCATAGCTCACTGTGCTTTTATTTCGCTTTTGTTGTTATTTGGTAACACTGCACATCTTGACATACATCCCTTGGTCATTTATTTGTTTTCTTTGAGTGTCTATTCGGGTCCTATGACCACCTCTAAAATTGTATTTGTTTTGTTGCAATTGAGTTGCAAGAGAGTTCGTAAGTTTGGAAAGCAACCTCTTACGTCTTACAAATATCCTCTCTCTTTGGGTTGCAGTTTTCACTCTGTTTTCCCTATGTGCCTGGTGCCTTTCACAGAACACAGCTTCTCAGCTCTGTTTTCAGCTTTATTCTTTGGGCTTTCTAGCTGATAGCCAAGAAATCATTGCCAAGCAGCATCATGACATTTCCTCATTCTGCCCCAGGTTTGCCACTTAAGTCTTTAATCCCCTCTGCCCAACGCTGGTATATATGATACCAGGCCAATTATTGCATATGGGCATCTGGCTTCCTGACACCATCTGTTGAAGAATGTTGAACACCTTGTCAAAGGCCGGATGACAAAATGCATCGTTTGTTTCTGGGTGTCATTCTTTCCTGCTGATCCGTGTGTCTCTTTAGTTCCAGCAGCCTGCCGTTGTGATTACTACAGCTTTGTAATATATTTTGACATCTGGAAGTATAAGGGATCCAGCGTGGTTTCTGTTAAAATCAGGCCTGCTGTTCCCGCCTTTTGCAGGTCCATATAAACTTAGGATTCATTTTTCTGTTTCTATAAAAAGGGATGCCTTTTGGGTCGTATGGTGACTGATGAATCTCTAGGTTACTTTGGGGTCACTCCGCCCGTGAACATGCTTCACCTTTGCATGTACCTGCCTCTCCGTTGGTGTCTTACACTTTCAGCCCTGCCCCCTTGTTGCCTTGCTCCTGATTGTTTTACACTTTTTGACTCTTTTACAACTTAGTTTCTTAGTTTTACACCTTTTGATACTATTACAAACTGTATTTCCGTAGGTTCTGTTCGGGCCATTTCATGTTCATGTATGCATGCTGCTAATCTAGTCAGTTAGTCTCATGTCCTATGATCTTGCTAAACTCCTGTGTTAGCTTTAACAAGGGCTGGGGAGGGTGGTCTGGGGAGTCTGCTACATGTTGGAGAACATCTGGCTTCCTTCCTTCTCACACCAAACTCTTATTTCTTTGTCCTGTTTTCCCAGGACAATATTGATTAGCGATATAAGAGTGGCCTTGTGGTCTTGTCCCTGATTCTGTGAAAAACCTTACAGGTTTTCTGTGTTGAATGTTGTATTAGACATAGATATCTTTTCTTAGATAGCCTTTATTATATTGAGATCAATTCCTTCTGTTCTCTGTAGTGTGTTTTTATTCATGAAAAGGTGTTGAATTCAGAGGTTTCCTCCTCAACTTGCAGCTGATGAAGGCAAGACTCAAAGAGCCTTTAAGTATGATGTGCCTGCCTGGTCTAAAGGCCATAGGTGGGTTTTAAGGTGATTTTTCTGCTGCAGGTTTACTTGATCTACTGAGATGAGTACCCAGTCCCCATAAGCCCTGTGACTTTCTGCAGGAAGAAATAACTTCAAAAGCTATGCTGCTCTCTGACAAAAGGCCCACTGACTATTGAAACATCAAAATAAAAGGCCCACTGACTATTGACACATCAAAATAAAAGCAAGTTTCCATTTGCTCCTCTCAGGACCCATGCTCTAGGTCAAGATGCAGTTGTTTGAGTGTTAAAAGAGAAAAGTACGGTAGCCGGCTTAGGGTAAAGACCCTTGCTCCCAAGCCCAACAAGCTGAGTTCAATGCATGGGCCACAACCCAGGAGAAAACGAGAACCAACTTCCACAAGTTGCCCTCTGACCTCCACAGGCAAACTGTGTTGTATATGAGCCTACACATAGACCAAATAAATAAATATAGCAACCGCTAAAGGAATCAGGCAGCGTATCAGTCCCTTGTCTTTGTTGTAACAAAATACCTGAAGACTACATGCTAAGGAAGGAAGGGTTCATTTGGACTCAGTTCGAGGGTAGAGTCCATCACATTGGGTAAGCCATGATAGCAGGATCTAGCAGCAGTTGGTCACAACAAATCTATGGCCAGGAAGCAGAGAGATGAATTCCGGTGCTAAACCTGCCCGTATTATTGTTCTGCTCATAGACTGGTCCTAACCACAGTTACAATTGATCCTCCTGTGTCAGCTATAGTCTAGACAATTCCTTAGAGGTTTGCCTGGAGGGATGGTCTCCTGGGTGATTCCAGGTACCACGCTGACAGTATTAACTGTCACAGAAAGAAGGCAAAAAATAGCAATCTACAACCCCAGAGAAGTGCACATAAGCAAGACGAATAGAAGGAAAACAGTAATCCATAACGTAGACTGTGCCATTGGAAAATGATGGAAGACGAGTTGCAGAACCCTGACCCATGACTCTCTGTCAATCACCACAGTTCTGTCAATCACTTTGTTCTATTGGTCACTTTACTTTGAGAGAAAATCACTGAGATTCAGCTTTTCCAATATACCCCTCACCTAAATCCATTCCCATCAGAGGGGAACTCCACTCTGCTTTTATAGCATGGGATAAGAATCATGGTTGAGGGCCAAGAGGGCAAAGACACACAGGGAAAGGGAAGAGAGTGTCATGGTAACGCTCCTAGGATTGTTGGAAACTGGCAAGCTCTATCGCACTTTACAACCTTTCTCCTAAAAAAAACTTCCATTTCTTAAATGGTAGAAGAGAGGAGGTGGGAAGCGCCAAAAAGTCAGAGCCTAAACCCACATCAATCCAACTGCTGTAAGAAATGGTGCTGAAAGATGTTCGTCCACGGTGTCTCAAATGCTGAGGCAGCTGACGAAGTATGTAGTCCTGCGCCTGGATCCCCAGAACTCACATAGACTTGGACATGGTAATGAACATACACTATCCTCATAGCTGCAGCAGGGTGAGCGTAAGACGGCTACCAGTGAACCTGGGAGCCGCGTGTGATACGGCAGCGTCTCGAGCACCAGTGTCGAGGGAAGAGCAAGTAACCTTCCACGAAGCCCCAGTGTCCATCGCTCAAGACCATTCATAGAATTAGATGATACGTCTATGCCTACCTAGTCACTGACAGAAGGATCCCACAGCTATGGTTGGTTGAAACCTGCAAAGAGATGCTACAGGGCTGAGGTCAGGCTGGGAGCCCGCTTGCCCTGAAGAATGCAACTACCTGCTTGGGTGGATATCTGCACAGACCAGAGTCTTATCAAAAATGAAGGATGTGTGAGAAAAGCTACTAGGTGACCACAGGTACCTCCTAAGTAATCTCCCTGAAGCGTTAGCTTCTCCTAGTATATTCTAAATGACTGAAGACAGAGTGGTGTTTTCTTCTTTAAGAATCTGCTTTGGTGCTGTCCCTGGGAAATCCAGGGCCAAAGCAAGCAGCAAGAGGCTTCTGTAAGTGCTTCCTACCTGGGCATATGGCAGACCAAGATTGAACTTTTTTCACTGTACTCTTCTGACTAGCAACGGGAAGTTTGATTATTTCTTTATAAGCTTAATGAGTCTCAAACACATAAACCTGTGAATTCTCTCTCTAAAGGAAAAGAAAATGTCCTTCGCGTGTTTGTGCACCCTGTGGAACTCAGTTCTAAAAATAGATGATGAGTTATGAACCTCATTAATTCCTTCCAGACCTGATATAAACTTTTATGACGGCAAGAATTGAGGCTCCAAGCTAGAAACGGTCCATGTCCTGGCAGTATTCATTAGCAAATGATATCTGCAAAGTCCCTGGGCTTTAGGGTGCCTTCTTCGCTACAGTCAAGATCATGAACATTACCCAGTTTCAGGGACCATCCAGCTGCAATTCTGCCGTGTTTTAATGTCATGAGGCGAGCAGACATGAGAGGAAAAACACAGGCCGTGAGTCCAACAAGAATGGTCTAGAGAAAGCCCAGTCTTGACCAGATCTCTGCTTCTAGCTTCTCCTATCTAGACGGAGGACATGCCTACGAGTCAACAGACCTAAGGACCCCATCAAAGAGGGTAGCAAGAATTTGGACGTGTTCAGATCACATGTACACAGGGTTTATGTAAGGTTTTCTTGGGGTTTAATAGTCTTCCTTCTTACTGCCCTGTTCCCTCATTTAGTCTCCCCTGTAAAAGTCGTTTGATTGTTTCCGTTCTCCTGGGGTGAAGATTATTTGCAGAATGTCCTAATCCATGCTCTCTCCACGTCCCCTTCGCCACCCCTTCCCATCTCTGCCTTCCGGCTCCAGCCTCAGAGCTGGTTATTGTGCCGAAAAAGTCCTTAGTCACCACGGTTACACAGAGGGTCAGAATGACACCCCCAAAACTGAATACTGCTGACGATTGGATACCACAGGAATTGTAACAGCCACAGGGGCAGTAGCTGTCCAAACAAAGACGTTCAGAAACTAGCAGCCATTGTGAAAGATAACACCCTGTTACAAATCAATTTGCTACCCCTCGCTGAACGGCATTCAGCCTGGTGTTCGCACTGGCTATCAGGTAGCTTGGTATTTCCTGAACAGACTTACATGTACTAATATTGACTTGTCACATAAAGGAAGAAAAAATACTGACAGAGTGAGAAGAAAAGCAAAAATCCTCGGACTTAGGATTCTTTCCATTGTCTAATTAGCTAAACATGTTTCTAAATTCAATAGGAGGGCAGGCACAATACTCTGCTACCTGTGTCTACACAGGACAGTTGGTTGTAGTGCGTGACCTGAGTTAAACACGGTAGTAAAACTTCACAGGCTATGAAACATTTCTCCCTGTGCTATTTTGTCTGGTCGTTATCATAGCTGTAGGAAGTGAGTAACTTTAATTAGAGATGTTATGTGCCATCTTTAGGTTTATACAAATAGCCGATAGAAGAGAAAAACAGCTCTAAAGTCAAAATCCCAACTCTCTCCGCTGCTTTTCTGTTGCTCTGACAAAATTCCATGGCCAAAAGCAACTGAAGAAAGATTTTATTTTGGCTTACGGTTCTGGGGACCAGGACAGGACAGCGCCGTGGCTGGACTGGAAGCTGCCTGGTTAGACTTTGCCCGCACATGGGAAACAGAGAAAGAGCAGAAAGTAAGGCCAGACTCTAGACCTTCAGATCCTGGTCTCAGGGACCGTGACATGCTTCCTCCACAAGATTCTGCCTCCTACAGGTTCCAGAGCCTTCTCAGAAAGCACCACTCCTGGGAACCAAGTATTCACATCCATGAGCAGATGAGGGCTGTTCCTCCTTCAAACCCAGCGCACCTCTGCCCACAGCCCCTTGTCACCTAAAAATGTAGCAAAAAAATGAACGCTAGTTGGTTGCAATTCAAGCGCTGCTTCCTGTATGTGGGGCCTGTGGCTTTGCTTCTTGTCACGTCTCTTTGGCTCGGTGTGAGATGACAGGCATGTTTCTTCACAGAAATCTTGGGACATTCTGAGGAACAAGCAAAAAAAGAGAAAAGAAAATGTGCCTGGTGATACTTGAGAAGGGCAGTGTACCGTGCTTGGTTGGCTGTGGGAGAAGAGGGAATGTTCTCTCTCGCCTCCTTCCTCAGGGTCCCCTCTGTCACATTTCATCCACCTACGGTGGCCCTCGTATTGAGAGCCAGCCTCTGCATGAAGAGCATGGCTCCTTTAAACAAAGACTGCCGTCCCTTTCAAAGCAACTCCTAGGGCACCCTGCTATGCTGGGTCCGATTTGTAAGATGAAAGTACCCACTACCCTTGGTCCTTGACCAAAAACTTTGCCAATCTTTCTCCTTCCAGTGCTCCTATTAGAGCTTGAGATAGGCCCCATTCAAACATTCTCTCTGCCAAGAACTCTGGGCCAAGATCTTGGATGACCGAGCAGGACACCAGCTCTGATTTTCAAGTCCTATCCAATGACACGTTTCTAACAGTAATATTGGAGCCTGTGAGACTTTAACTGATCGGCTGTGCAGTGACCCTTGTTGGCAGGTTCGAAAGGGCCCCAATAATTAAGTCTTGGGATGTCTCGGACCCCAAACAAAAGGTAATATATAGAATTATAAACTGCAGGATTTACAGCTCAGGTTTGTTTTCGGTTTCTGATATATGAGTCTTCATTCTTCCGAGGCAGTGTAGCTCCATCCAGCACATGACTCCACAGTGCAGTGAAGGGGGCCGCTTAGAGCTATTGTAAGGAAGACGTTGCGTTGAAACCACAGCTATGATGGGTTCTGCGAAGGGAAACTGGTTTTGAACATTACTGAAACCGTCTTGGTGAGCATTGTCATATATGTGTCATATGTCATGTGTGTCGTATGTCATATATGTGTCATATGTCATATATGTGTCTTATGACATGTATGTGTCGCATGTCATGTGTGCCATATGTGGCAGTCGGAGAAAGGAGTGAAGTTCTCACTCACAGATGATCCGATTCCGCTCTGCAGAGCCCATCCACACGACAACAGACCCTCTTCACTTACTGCAGGGAAGAAACGCTAACTCAGCATGTAGATGGCTGCCATTAATGCTTCTGCTATAGCAGTTCTGCCTGAAAGACAATAGACGGTTTCCCTAATTCCCAAGAATTAGAATGACGGAGGTGTGGAGCGATGACTCACTCCAGCCACAGGGTCTGGTAATTGAACTGAGGCTGGCTGGGCTATGATTTAGGCCTTGCCTTTGAGGGTAAACAGTTTATTCCTGAGCAAGTTTATTTTCTTGTCATGGAGAATATTTTTTAAGAACAACATATTTAACCTGCCATGATTGCTATTTTATCAATAATTCTTTAGTTCATTGACAAAAGATAATGATACGGACACAGTAACCACGAAGGGTGAAAATATGTCTTATCAAAGAAATAGTGCATGTACACTCACCAAGTGCGTGTTTAGAGGAAAGCCGGTACCACTTCACCTTCATTTGTTCTTGAACTCCGTGGGCTGTTTGCTCGCTGGATGCCCGAGCTACAACAGCGTGGATAAAGCTCTTTGCCTTCTTGGGGAGCCTGTGTTTATTTTAGTAGGAAAAGATAGACAACAGAGTAATGTGACTGGAACATTATTACGCTGATATTCAAGGATTTATACTTTTAAAATCCATCAGGTACATTAGAAAATGCAAACTTAAAAGCACACAGGTAGAAGGAGGCTGTCATTGGAACCCGAGGGCTGACCACGGTGCCTAGACCCAAGACATACAAGAGACTCTTATACATTTACCTTATTTATCATTCTAATGACTGAGTGGACAAGCCCCCGATTTTATGATTTCTAAAATTAGCCTGACACATCTCTTAAGCCTGGTCTCCTTACCACACCTTCCTTTCCACATCTGCTTCTTCTGTAAAGGGATCTTATGATGTAGACAGCTATAGAGAAAGTGGCCAAGCCACAAAGAAAAAATGTTGCTTTTGCATATGGCCTTTTCTTTCTCTTTAACACAGACCTTGGGTAGGCCAATAGCTTCAGAGAAAGTATATAGGATATCAGCTTCTCAGAAAGCAAAACTTATTTTTTTTCACATGACTTTTTAAAGAATTCACCCCGCGTCCTTGAACAGAGGGAGGTGATGGGAAGTAGAAATGAGTTTTCTGAGAGAGGCGTGATGTCAGCTCTCATTCAGTCCACTGAGGGCCCAGGGCCTGTATCAGGAATATGGGTCTTTCTTTAAAGTCCTGATAATGAGACTTGGCATCAAATAAGTTCTAAGTGACTGCTGATGCAAGGCCTTCAAAGTCAAGTTGACTCCACAGACTTGTCACAGCACAGTGACACGGCTGTACACTCAGCAGGGAAGAGGTCCTTGATAGAGTGTTCTGTGCGACATCTCCCAGCAGAAGAGATCAACATCTTCTTCAAAGAATGGTGTAGCGGGCCTGAAGGGATGGCTCAGCCATTAAAGGCTAGGCTCACAACCAAAAATATAAGAATGGTGTAGTGGCATTTCATTTGTATTTTAATAATATAAAACTCGCTTTGAGGGTTAGGAAAGTAAAACAGCCACACTGCCCAGCCTTACAGACCAGGCAGCAATGGCACAGTAGCCACACTAGTTGCCATAGAAACCAGGTGATAGTGGTGCACACCCTTAATCCCAGAACTAGAGAGGATTATAAAACAGGAGGCGACAGCTGTCAGGCTGAGTCTCATTCTGAGGATTCCTGGAGGCAGGATCTCCATTTCAGACTGAGGTAGAGGTAAGTCAGAGGCTGGCTGCTTTGTTTGTCTGGTCTTCAGATTGAACCCCATTATCTGTCTCTGAGTTTTTATTAATCGTGCTTCAGAATGGTTCATCTTGACTACTTTGAACTAAGGGCTTAGCTTTCAGGAACCCACTGTGATGGCGGAGAGCAAATACCAATCACTTACCCAACCAAATGAGCCAAAGCAATTTCAACAAAACCTGACTGTACTCAACAGGCAAGGCAAAGCCAGGTGTGATGGCACACACCTATCGTTCCAGCCTCGGGAGATGACCAAACTGAACTCAGTTTCTCCCTTTAATCATCACTTGTTTATCTGGGAAAGCAAAGGATCGACCAGCTCTGAATGAAGAAATACTATTGTCACCACTGGGATGGGCACAAAAGATCAGCAATATCTGGAATATTTTAGAAACTTGATGACTCGTTTATCAGTAGGAAGAATTAGAAAAACCATGTATTGGACTAAAACTACAGATATCTGGAGCCTGGGGCATCATCTACAGATGATATTTACCATTTATAGTATTTGTTTACTTATTCATTTTTTGGATTGAGGCACCGTTTCATTGTGTAGTCCAGGCTGGCCTCCAACTCCTGAACCTCCTGTCCCAGCCTCCTGGTGATTGACATTCCAGACACTTGCCATCACATCCGCCTATGGGATCTTTCAACAGAGCAGTCCGCTGGGAAGTGGTTAGAGGCTGTTTACATGGAAAACAACTTTATGTAGCATGAGGGCCTGGTTGGTTTCTGTCCTCCCACCAGGTCATTAGGTCCCCCAGCCGTTTACTCCCAGAGAAAAATCACACAAGAGTCTGCATTAGGTTATAAACTGATTGGCCCATTAGCTCAGGCCTCCCATTAGCTCTTGTAGCTTATATTAATCCATTATCCCTATCTATGTTAGCCACATGGCTCAGTACCTTTCTCAGTGGGGCAGGTCACATCCTCCTTCTTCGGTGGTCCAGACAGATGTGTCGAGAGAGCTTCCTGCTTCCCAGAATTCTATTCTCCTTGCTCCGCCTCTACTTCCTGTCTTGTTGTCCCACCCATACATCCTAATGGCCAATCAGCGTTTATTTAAATCATGATTGACAGAATACAGACAATTCTCCCACACCACTTCCCCCTCTTTTTTTTAAACAAAGAAAAATATCCATAGTCCATTTTGTGGGAATGTGGGCGTAGTATTCCAGGCTACTTCCGGCTGGTTGGAGGCGCTGATAATCTTATGGGGACCTAAAGAAAATTTAGAGTTATGATCAAGTCCTGACTAGAGTATCCTGTGAAACTTGATCATCTCAGGAAGCAATCGTGAATCTGTTCTAGATGTAGAACTAAGACATCTGGGCCATCTGTTCCTACCGGAGATTTCTCAGGTGGTCTTCCTTGATCAAATCTGAGTTTTCTTAACTCAGAATGAATCCACAGCCTCACATTTCCTGTGGAAACAAAAGCAAAATCTCTTCTCCAAAGTAACATATCTTTGACTTCAATTTTGAAGTCAAGGTATTTTCAAAATACCTATCTTGGATTAATTCAGCAGCATTTATAAGCAAATATCTTTTAGTAGCTGTTGCTCCTTCCTCAGTATTCAAATAATTCAAAGAGAGAATAATAACATACAGTATCAAGAATCTCTGTGTATTTTTCATCTTTATGTGGCTTTATTTTAACCTCTATTTCTTTTATTTTTACTTTTAACTTTTGGCTTTTTGAGACAGGTTCTCTGTGTATCCTTGTCCTGGAACTACCTCTGTAGACCAGGCTGTCCTTGAACTCACAGAGATCCACCCGTCTCTGCCTCCCCAGTGCTGGGATTAAAGGTGTGTGCTACCACACCTTGAACTCACAGAGGTCAATCTACCTCTGTCACCACACCTTGAAGTCACAGAGGTCAATCTACCTCTGCCTCCAAGTGTTGGGATTAAAGGTGTGTACTACCAGACCCAACTACTCTCTTTTTTTTTTTTTTAACAACTTTAACCTTTAGCCTGCATATATTTTTAACACAATGTAAACCATTTAGAGGTTTTCTCCGTCTTTGAATCTATCTTTACTGTATATCTCTCTTTTTCTAACTACATGAGTCTTTAATTTACCAAGCAATATGGGTAAGATAAAAGCCATGGCTTTGACGGCTAGATCCAGCCCATTCCTTAGCTTTCTGCAATTCCAGCCTCACGGCGGAGGTACCGACTGTAGCCGTGTTTATCGCCACAACTCTATGGCGTTTCAAGGTCCCTACCAGCAAGCAAGCTGCAGCATTCTGCTCACAGACCACATTCAAATGTTCCCTGGCTAGATAGCCTGCCTGAAAGAGTCAGAGTTTGCCCTGTCAGGACGGCCCAGAAAGCCGGCATTTTAAAACGGCGCAGCTTTTTTCCTGCTATAGCTGAAAACCGAAAAGCATGCAGTCGGCTTTTCATCAACACCATTTAAGTGTTTCTTGGCACGACCTCTTAAAAGAGCTGCAAGGCTTTACAGCTAAAGCTGAGTCAGGAAGCCTCTCTTAGATGAGAGTGCTTGCTTGCCTCTAGCAAGCAGAGGAGACCCGAGAAATTGCTGCTACCAAGAAAACATGCTTTACTCTATTCTTTCCCAAGCTTTCTCAGGCTTTCTGTGGATGCAGTTATCCACTTGGGCGCCATTCTGTAGTAATGAGGGGCTCGGGCTGCGTTCCCGGCGCAGGGCCTCTTGTTCTGTTCTGCCCGGCTCCCAGTGTGTACCTGAAATAATTACACGGAAACTGTATTCATTTAAATACTGCCTGGCCCATTAGCTCTAGCCTCTTATTGACTAACTCTCACATATTTGTTTAACCCATTTCTAATAATCTGTGTGTCACCACGAGTCGTGGCTTACTGGGAAAGATTCAGTGTGTGTGACCTGGGAGCTTCATGGCGGCGGCTCTCTCTAACTCTGTCCCCTTCCCAGTATCCTGTTCTCTTTCTTTGTCTATCTAAGTCCTGCCCTATCAAAAGGCCAAGGCAGTTTCTTTATTAACCAATAAAAGCAACCCAAATACAGAAGGACCCTCCTACACCAACTTTAAATTTCTAGATGGAGGCAGAAGACGGTTTATGAGCTGGAGTCACATCTGTATCTGTCCACATTAGCAAGCGCTCAGGTCCTGTGTCATCATGCCCTGGCCACGCCACACGTGAGAAGGAATTCCAGATTGTTTTCAGCCAGCAGCCACACAACTTAATTCTTTCCCTGAGTAATGTGTGCGCACACGCGCGCGCGCAAGTGTGTGTGTGTGTGTGTGTGTGTGTGTGTGTGTGTGTGTGTGTGTAGGACTTTCCACTGGACAGCAAAAAAGTGATGAGGAGGGCAGATGACTCCCTGTTGGCCAAAAGGCCCTTCCTTTACCTCTCTCCATCCCTCGCCTCTCTTCTTCCATCTCTCCTTCTTCTTCACTTTTCTTGTTTGCTTGTTGCCATGTCTTAAAGACGTCTAAGTGGGAGTGGCTTCTATTTTCTTATCTGCCAGTGGTGTCTGTGAACCTGGTACTAGAGTACCAACGCCACCTACGCTGCTTCCAGAATGCCTGGATCCGATCTCATACAGTTCTTATCTCTCGATGCCAGAAAGTTGCAGCATTCCTAAGGAAATAAGAGTCCGTGGATCTGGCTGCAGAGATAGCTCGGCTGTTAAAGGACAGGTTCATAACCACACCATCAAAACCCGGTGGGTCATCACAAGCTCTCCCCACTGGAGGACGGGAAACTGGACCTCCAATGGCTGTGAATGAACTGTCTAAGAGCCAAACGTGTCTCTCAGAAATAGGAACCAGATGTAAGCAATTGAGAATCCAGGGCACTATTCTGCCTCCGATTTATTTTTAGCAGAAATGTGACTGAGGCCTTTCAGTACTGTAATTAACTCTCAAGGATTGCCATCAATCCCGTGGTATAAGACAGGGCAAAAAAGAAAAATTGCAAATGCCTATAAGGTCAGAGCGGAAAGTCATGATTTTTTATGGAGTTGAGGAAAGGGGATGTTCAACGGTTTTTCGTTCTCTCAGTTTAACCTGAGTGACACTTAGTTCTCAAACGCAGTCCGTCTCTAGATAATGATGGCTGTTTATAGGCTGGGGGTGTATCAAGCTCCTCACAGCTGGACAGTATTACAGCCTAATATAATATTTGCCTTTCGTGTTTTGGGTGTGTAACAAGAGGACCTACGGTGTTGTTAGCTAAAATCAACCCAAAGTATTAGAGCTTGGACATGAATATGGTCCGCTCATGCCAGAGGGACACAAGTACCTTCTTTCAGCCTCCAGATGAAATCATAAATTATGTCCACAGTCCCAACGACAGACCTTGGGACACTTTGCACTACTTAGCAGACAGGCAACCTCTCAACTGTCTTGAAGGCTGGGGAGGATCTTAGAGATCTGCTTGGTCCTCTCCACACAAACCCTCCATCCTTCCCTGGTCCAGAGCCTGTCTGGTTTTACCACACAGGGGTTGGAATGAGATGAGGGAAATATGTGGCTGAGATGCCCAGCCCATGTATTAGAGACCAAAAAGCACATCCCGGTGTACTTGACAGTGAAACCCTTTTTGAGACATGGGGTTTTTGGAACCTGGTCAACCACACTGGAGTTCTTACTCTGTGTAAGGCCATCACAGGCTTTTAAAGACCAATTTAGCCACTACAGATAAACATCTTTGCCTTTCAAGAAAACAACTTTACCTCAAAAGTGGCCATTTCTATAGGACAAAAAAAAAATTCTTAAATCCTTTCAACACAAAACAGTTTCTTATTTTAAACAATGACATGTTCTTGGTAGACCTTTGTTAATTATTAGCACAGCAGGATAAATGGTAGAAGCAACGTGTGACAGAATTCTGCTAAGGCTGGTTGAAAATTTTAACATAAATATTCCTACCTAATAACTATTTTTGCTTTGCTTTCCTAAGGATCAAACCCAGAGTCTTGAACGAGCCAAGCAAACACTTTACCCCTTGAGCGACACTCTCAGCCCCATATTACCAACCCCAATATATGAGGAGACATCAAGAATTCACATAAATACTTCCCAATTGCCAGTCTCCAAGGAGAGAAATGCCAATGAGATGGAAAGGGAATGGAACCCATGCACTAGTTTGTAGTACATGCGCATGCATGTTTATGTGTGCATGCGTGTGAGGCTGACAGCTACCTTTCTCTTTTCCTAACATATTTACAAAAGTAGAGCCTCTCAGTTGACACCAGAGACCACCAAGCCAGATGATCTAGGCAGCTTGCTCAGGGGATCCTGTTTCCACCTTCCACATGCTAGTCTCTAGGGGCAGGGTGGGGGGCACTGTACCCAGAGGGCAATTACATGGGTATTGAAGGTCTGAACTGGTCTTCATGCTTGCTGCTTATACTACATGCTACATACAGCTCCAGTGTTGTAACCATGGAGACATCTCCCCAACCCTTTGCCATAGGTTTATGACAAATGCTTCTGAAAGCCTCCCAAAAGTGGCTCAAAGAGCTTTGCCTATGAGTTTTGGACAACCTCTAAAATAATTTTAAGTGTGATTTTCATCTCTCAACAATGAGGACACAGAGAAGTGAGCCAATTCAATCCCTCTGAGAATGCGCGCTGCCTAAAGCAGTGGTGAACGGGAAGGCGAGCAGAACTCGGGAGACTTCTGTTCACTCGTTTGCTTTAGCTCATGGGATATACAGTTGGGTGGTTTCTTTCTTCAAAGCAGGAGACACAAAGAAGCTGCTGGTAGCGTGGAGTCAAACTGTCTAGTAAGTGTAGTTTTAATTTGGTATATAAAAGAATGAGACCTCAAAACTAAATTAACAGCTTGTTAGGGAAACCCCTGTTTTAAAAAGAAATTTTTAAAAAAATCTAAGAGCATATTGCAGTGGCCGGCATGTTCTTAGCATAAACAAGACCATGGGGTCCTGAGCTGCCAAAAAGTCAGAAAGCAAAGGAATCAACAAAAATATAATGGACTTGGCATCGTCCTAGGAGGAAGGAAGCGGAAAGTTTCCAAGACAGGATGTAAAAACAAAAATAGGTTCAGGGCCAGCCTGGTCTACAGAGTGAGTTTCAGGACAGCTGAGGCAACACAGAGAAACCCTGTCTCAAATTAAAAAAAGAAAGAAAGAAAGAAAGAAAGAAAGAAAGAAAGAAAGAAAGAAAGAAAGAAAGAAAGAAAGAGAAAGAACAAAGAAGCTGAGGAGATGGCTCAGTCGATAAAGTGCTTGCCATGTGGGATGACGACGAGTCCAGCATAGCACCCACACAAAAAAACCAGCCATGCAGACCTCCTGTAAGCCCAGGGAAACAGACAGGCCACTAGGGCTCCCTGACAGCCAGCCTTCCTGATCTGCAAGTCCCAAGCCTCTGTGAGGGATCCCATCTCCAAAATCAGGATGGATGGCACCCAAATGTAGACAGAAGTTTCTATCCTGGGAGGTCCCACAGCTGTTCAGTCCCAAAGAGACACACAGAGGCTTATGTTAATTATAAACTGATTGGCCTATTAGTTAAAGATTATTATTGACTAGCTCTTACAACTTAAATTAACCCATAATTCTTATCTGTGTTTAGACATGTATCTTGGTATCTTTTCTCAGTGAGGCATTCTCATCTTGTTTCCTGTGCCTTGCTAGTGACTGCATCTCTGCCTTTCCTCTTCCCAGAATTTTCTTAGTCTGGTCGTCCTGTCTATACTTCCTGCCTGGCTACTGGCCAATCAGCATTTTATTAAATTGACACAAATAGTCTCCAGCTACACCTAAAGGTTACCATTGGCCTCTACATACATGTGCCCACGCATGTACACACACACAGGTGTATGCACACACATTATAAAGAAGGAATGCCTTAAATTATACGAACAATAAAGTATTAGATAATGAAAGCCATTATATCACCCAGTCTTCATTCACAGAAAGAAAGGTGAAGATTCTTATGGGGGAAAATACCAAAGAATCCACAGAGGGGCGGGTGCTGGAGTCTTGACTCAGTCTGTGAAGTGTGAGCCTTGTAAGCACGGAGGTTCGGGTCAGTCCCTCAGCACACACATGAAAAGCCAAGCATGGTGGGTGTGTTTGATGGCCCGCTGATCTTGCCTCTGCATGGTATTCCTGTGCACACATCCACGTAGAAAATAGAATTCAAACTGGAGAGATGGCTCAGTAAGTAAATCGCTTGCTGTGCAAGGATGAGAACCCAAGTCTGAATCTCAGAACCAATGGAAATATGGGCCAGCCAGCACAATTCTGCAATCCCAGGGCTCTGCAACAGGATTGGGTTGCAGACAGGAAAGTCCCCAGAAGGTCATACATAGGCCAGGTAGTGCAGAGTGCACAGCACAATAGCAACCAGCCAGGCCCCGTGTCGAGCAAGGTCAAAGGTGGAGACCAACATTGAGAATGCTTTGACCACACACATTCCCACACTCACACAGACAAAAGTGTATTTACACAGTTACGCAAATGTTTACAGAGACTTTAAAATTAAAATTCCTAGAATAAAATTAACCTTCTAAAATGCAAAACAATAAATAATAAAATAGCTGCTTTCACTTTGTACTTAGAACTAGGTCTAGGAGATGGAATGCAAGTCCTTGGGTTGGCAGCAGGTGCTCTTAGCCACTGAGCCTTCTCCCTGGCCCTGATATCCTGACTAGGAACAGGGTAAAAGTATTAAAATATGTGCTCTGAGCTCATGTATTGTATGGAAGGTCTCTCGTGGACTGAATTCTCATATCTACAGCCCATAGATAAAAGTACAGGATACAAAGATGAGTCACCAGTATCTACAGTAGGGTTTTTTGTAATATATAACTTATTATTCAAATAAAAATGAATCTTTAATAGCAAGGAAAAAGAAGACAAAAAGTGAGATGCGAAAATAATTTAAAAGTCAAAATCATCTTTGTCTTATCATGTATAAGAACTTAATTCTTGGTCCATGGTGCAGACTGGCCCTACAAGCAATCTCCATGGTAAACACGTTCCCTCTCCTGCTAAAAGAGGGAACCAGAGCCTTGGGGACTCTGGCGATTGATGTCAGTACTGCCTACATCATCCATCATCCCCAGGAAATGACTGGACTGAAATCCCAGGGCTATTTGACCAAGGCTGGGACCCAGTTTTCACCCCACTAAAAGTGAGCGTTGTGGACAAATCTAACCACACAAATGCAGTGATCGGGTGGTGGATGCTTCCCACATACGGCAAGATCATTGTCAGAGGTCTCATTTCCCATCTAAGAGTGGATTAAAGAAGAAAGAAAGAGAGGGTGCTAAGGTAACCAAGGGTGCCTAGAGATTGTGAGGTGCTGCCTGGGAGGCAGGGAGCAGTCAACTTCCGGAAGGAAAGGAAAAGGGCAGATACTCCACAATTTGGGCTGGAGAAGTTTGACTGTGTGCCCTAGGAATGGTGTCTGGTCAAGCATTCGCGCAGAAGTTGTGCATACTCACAACGCATGCAGCCAACGCAGGTGCTGGCTTTGTCCCAAGCTGTGCTCCAGGGCTCGGGGCTGGCTGGGATGGCCCACATGCACGTCAAGGCGTCCTAACCACCATGGACAGCTCACTGCTGCCCCAGCCAGCTTTGCACAGCTCACTAACTCCAAGGGATCCACCCGCAGGGTGGATTCCACGCCCCCAGAAAAGAGTGTTCCATGCTCTGAAGTCCCCTGCGATCACCGCCAGACAAGTGGCATGCAAATGGGGCATGGCCGCGGGACTGAATAACCCTCCTAGCCTGTGATGTGATCTTTGCAGGATTTCAAGCATCAGAGGAAGGACCTCTGGCACAGAGAGCCTCCAAGCACTCCTTCATTTCCTCTATTCTCCCTCGCAGCCCCTCACCCCGCCTTGGCTGTTCAGTGTGTGTTAAATGACATAAAGCAGGCATCCCTAGACCTCTGGCAATATTGAGCTTTAAGGAACTTGGGAGGGTAGCAGGAAGGAGCCCCTGGGCAGGGAGAAGGGGAGCACCCCACCCAGCCTTTTCTCAGCCCCAGCCAACCAGGAATTTATCCTTACCATCTCCCTGGGGTTTATCACACTTCTGACCTGGAGCAAGACAGCCCAGCTCAGAGGATTTGGAGACTAGCCTGAGCCCCTGTCCCTGGGTCACACTGTCCCCCCCAAGTCTTCTTTGGAAAGAACAGAGGGCCATCGTGCATTAGGCTAGGGACTCTGGAGGGGCTGTGACATCACCAGGCACCCAGCATCCCCCACCCCTGTGCGAGATGGAGTGGAGAGAGAACGCCTCAGTCATTCTGCTCCGCCCAAAACTTTGGTCATGGGGAATCTAGAAGCTTAGGAGGGATGACCACGGAAGCCCAGGAACCTTAGAAAAATGAAGGCAAGGGGACCCAGTCCTGCAGCTTCCATGTAGTCTTCCTTTTAGTCCTGAAAGCCCAGCTTGCCCCCTCCCTGGAAATGAGGCTGGAAGCATGCTGCGTTCTGCTGCTGTAACAACACCACGCCCCTTCCCCACACACCTAAGATGCATTCCCTAAGGCACTTGGCCTCTTCTTACTATATCTGCTCCACAAAGTCAGAGGAAGCCAGAGAAGAGGTCATGCTCTGTCATGGCCTTAGTTCTGACACACATTCCAGGAAAAGCAGACAGGCCCCAGAGCCATACACCCAGCGGCTAGAAGCAAAACAGGCGCAAGGCCTCACCTATGTGCCTATATCTGGAAGTGCTCCTGCCTGAGATGGTAGGCGCCTGACGCAGAGGCCACCCCAAGGATGGACTGCAGGTTGACTGGTTATACTAGGGGAAGCGAGGCCTTCTAGGCAACCCAGTGGGGCCACTGGGTTCACATGGAAGCGGGCCACAACTAGAAGTTTCTACGGGATGGCAAGAGATGCTCTGATTGTGGGTTGTCCTTTGAAAAGGGGTGTCTTCGAAGCCTCTTTGTGGTCACATGCAAGTCCAGAGCTGTCTGCTCAGGGGAACCAAGGACTTGACTCAGCAAAGAGCTTCCAGTGACTACAGCCCAAATGATCTCTCTCTCTCTCTCTCTCTCTCTCTCTCTCTCTCTCTCTCTCTCTCTCTCCACATCCCTCCTCTCCTCTCCTTCTTCCTCAAATATGTCTTGCTAGCCATGGGTGTGAAGGTACACAAGTATGGGAAGTCAGAAATCCATTTTCCTAAGACCTTTCCATCCCACATCTTCTTGGGCTCTACCTAGGAGTGTGTCTGGATGGGTAAGGGTCTCCCAGATGGAGAAAACAGAGCATTGTCTAGGTGGAATCCACCTTTCTAATAACAGGAGGATTACAGCAACCTGGCACACTGCTCAACCCCTCCCAGGAGCAGCCTTCCAGGTATTAACGAGCCCCACCCACTACAAACTGATCTGGGCAAGTGGCTTCCTCTTCTATGGATGCAAAAACCTCACATTCCTTTTCCTTTTGGCAACCTTGAGGTCAGCTGACCCTACCTCCTCCTGTCGTCAGAGCTGAGATCCCATGGAAACAAATGAGGATCCCGCTGAAGTGATAACTTCTCTTTATCATTAGCAAAGTGGCCAGAGGAAAAGAAGGATGTGTGTATCTGTTTGGTTTTATGGGTTTTAGAAGACCCTCCCTGGAGCTACTGGCAGACAGGTGTGAAATCTTGTTGCTAATTCTAAATCCAAGTGCATGATTCAAACAGGTAAATCTAATGTTTATTTCTTTGCTTATTGTTTAACCAAAAAAAGAAGACAGAGTACAAAGGCAACTTTGAGTTTTCTGTTTGTTTCTTTCCAAAGAAGAAACATGCAGGTGACACCTGTAAACCGGTGGTAGCATGAAGCTAAGGGGTGTGGGACCCCCCCCCTTTCAAAGTTGGGTTTGGAAAACTGAGGCTGGGGGTGAAAAGAGGAGCATGAAGACTGCTCTTGAGCTGAGTGTTCCCATACATGTGGGCCAGCAGAGACAGACCTTCAGGTCCTCCTGTTTGCCACACTGCGTTTGGTGACAGGAAGTGACGTTCTCACCTGGTCAGACACATGACCTGTTCATAAGCCTGCAGGCTGGGTTCCCACCATGCTTCCTTACTTTCCATGTCCTTAGCAGGGTTGGGAGTTAGACTAAATATCAGAAAACACCCTTTGTGGTGTCAGGTAGATGCTGAGGGGAGTTTACTCACGAAATACGAAATTCAAATTCAGTTTAAAAACTTCAGCAAGAAATGAACAAGGGCCACCTGGAGGGACAGCCTGCTTTCTAATAACTGAAACGGCCGCTCAGAGGAAGCTTTCAATTCATTAAAGACCTGATTTTACAAAACAAATATTTCTAAGAGATGGACAGGCTCTCCCTTCTTCCGCCAGAACTTAAAGGAGGTTGAAACTCAAGGAAAAGGCTAGTGTTAAGAGAAGATGAGGTTACTTATTTGTCCTTTCTCTATATTTTCTTTATAGCTTCTTTTTTTCGTGTGGAGTAGAGGAAATTCTTTAAAAATGGATGATGTTTTTCCATTAGCATCAGAAAAAATGAGTGGGTGATGGAGTAGAGAAAGGAGGGAGGGAGAGAGAAGAGGGTCAATTTTCTCTAGTTAGGAAAAAAAAGCAACATGAAGCAAAGCAGTATACAGATCTCAGCCGTTAGCTCACAGTGTGTGCTAGCATGCAGGATGTATGTACAACATAAGCCACTTAGTATTTTGAATCTAAATTTTGTTTCAACCTTTTATTGAGGGAGGATAGATTTTTTTTAAGTCAGAGTAATTTGAGACTTGGCAAAGTACCTTTGGATTTTTTTTTCTTGGTGTAGAAGCAAATACTATCATTTTAATGTTAAAGAGTCTCAAGCACCCCAACAGGATGGCTCATTTGTGAGCCCCTCCCTTTCCTCTCACGGATCTCCCCCAATTCAGCTCTCACAACTAGGGCTCCAACATCTTTGGGGGCGGGGGGCTACCACAAGGTGCTCCAGGTTCAAAGGTTGTCTGTTCATGCCATGCAAACAGGTCTAACAGTTACAAATTCTTAACCACTTAAAGGAAGTTCTGGAAATTCCCGGTTTTCTTTTTAAGGTGGGAGGAAGCCAATTTTTTTTTTTTTAAGAAGTATGAAGTTTAAAGGAAGCGAGGGAGGGAGACAAGGACTTCTGATGAGAGGGGACCCCACCCAAGACAGCTGAAAGTCTTAACTGCTGGCCTGCAGCAGTGCTGCAGGGGAGGAGATGGGTGAGGAGTTCATGCTTAGCCCCTCCTAGAAGTCTGTAGAGTGTGGGGGGAAGGGGGGGCGGACAGCCCAGGCCTGACAATGCTCAGGCTCCCAATCATCTTAAATGTCTAAATCACAGGAGCCTCCAAGAGGCACAGATGAAACCTACCAGCAGGCCTGTCTAGAAGGCAAACTTCTTTTGAGTGGCTTCCGCATTCATTTTGCAGGATCTAGGACCTGGGGGGAACCGGTATCCACACCCACATTGCTGGACACTTCCCTATGTGATAAAACCCAGGAACTCCTAGCTTTCTCCCAAGTCCAGCAGAATTGAGAAGCTGAAGCAGCTGGGAGAGGGTGAATGTATAGCTGGGCATACAGTAGGTTATCAGAGGAAGGGTGGCTAAGGACTCCGTGCACGTTCCCAGTCCTCTAAGATCCCAAAGGGGGTCTTCATCCTTGCCCATGCACTCCTTCTTGAACCCACTCCAGATGTGATGTCCCTAACCTTTACCAAACAGCAAGGCCAGAAATCGCTTTTGCTCTCCTGGATGCTAGCAGATGGTCCCCTCCCCAGGAGAGGCCAGGCCAGGCAGGAATGCTGGCTTCCAAGAGTGCGAGCTTGCAAGGCGAGCTTGGGACTCCTGGGATTCTCAGGCCACCGGTTCTCCCTCTTTGCCCGCTCTTGGCGACCTGGGCTCCTGGACCTAGAACTCAGGCGGCAGCAGGCCGGGTCACGAGGAGGAAAGCTTCAGATCGGCCCACGCGGGGCTGGGGCTGGGGTGGGGCTCGGTGGCTCGGGCTCCCCTGTGTTCCCCGCCCCCGCCGGCCAGCTCGCCCTTGCTCCGCCGGCGCGCGTTCCTCGGGCGCCACCTCTTTGCGACTAGCTCATTTCTCAGCAGGTTGGCCCCAGAGCGTGTGAACCTTTTCGGGCTGGGCTCGCAGCTCCTCTCCAACCTGCACCGCCCCAGCTGGGCCGCTCCGCCCCGCCGCCGGAACCCGCCCTCACGGCCACCTGGCCCTCGCATCCACGACACGCGCGCCTGCAACTTGTTCAAGGGCGTTGTGGAATCAACTTTCCGGAAGCAACCAGCCCACCGGAGGAGGTAGACCGACAGCTATGTATATATACGCGCTCTCCCGCAAGTGGCTGTGCACCCAGAGGCCCGGGTCGCAGGGCAGTTGACTCCCGCGGGACACTCGCGTTTGAGGAAGGGGTTTACCCTGCCCCAGGAACCCCAGATTGCTGCCGCCAAGACTAATTAGGCATTGCTATGGGAGCCACGGCAACGCGCCACGCATCCCCGACGCCTATGTAAAACGCTGGGGTTTTCGCTCTTCTTTCAGAGGAAGCTCTCCGGTTGCTTTTTCCCCTCTCGGGTCCCTTTTTGCCTGTGTGGTTTGGGAGAGGCACAGTTGGAGGCGCTGATTCCTACAGAAGTAAGTGTTCAGGGGCTTAAGAGAAACTTTTTTTGCTTTCTTTTTCTTTTTCTTGTTTTCTTTTTCCTTGTAACTTGTGAGATGCTCTCGACTCTGGAATGTCTGTTGGGAAGTCACGGGCATCCAGAAGAGGGAGCGGGGCAGTGAGAGGAAGAGATGGAACTAACCCTGAACTAACCCTCAGGTTCTACTCTTACAGGTCCCAGAGCCAGCGAGCGGCACGATGCTGCGGAGGCTGGTTCAGCAGTGGAGCGTCCTGGTATTCCTGCTCAGCTACTCCGTGCCCTCCTGCGGGCGCTCGGTGGAGGGACTCAGCCGCAGGCTGTAAGTACCCAGTCTTCCCGGGGCGCAGGGTGGGGAAGGCCAGTACCAGAGGTGGCCAGGCTGGAGCCATGCCGATGCCCAGGGCTCGGAGCCATCCCTGATGCTCCCAGCCTGAGTTAGACACCCCGGGTACCTGCTACCAAGGGGCTGTGCCCAGGAGAGTCATCTGAAGAACTGGTGAGACACCTAAACAGACAGGCAAGAGACAGCTTGATGTATCTTTCTGTAAGAGGGAGCCTCTCCCCGAATCTCTGCCCGCCAGCTCTCTGCCTGCAGGGAACCACCAAGGTTCCTTTACCGGCCCAAGGTTGAGAAACTCAGCAGAAAGTGGAGGGATTCCAGAGCCGTTTGTGTGCTTGTGTGCGCGCACGCGGGTACGTTTAAATGTGGGTGGCAGTTTGTGTGTGGAAAGCAAAAAGCTTGTGTCTAGTTTTATTATGAATGACATAATTTTAAGCATATAAAACTGGACTGTGTTACATAACGAATCATATTATATAATTTAGTAGTAGCAACTTTTCAGTGGCAAACTGCCAACTTTAGTATCGATATCACTCAGGAAGGCTGGCGTGCTTGCCTCCAAAATGGACTTTAGGCGTGGAAACTTTCTTTTTCCTGGAATTATTGCTAGCGGTTCTTTAATCCAGAGTTGAAATATTTGCATTGTGGACTGAAAGAGTGTGTTTGGACATTCTCAGTTGATTTTTTTTTTTAAGAAGAGTGATTTTTACTTTGAGATAAGCATACATCTAACTACACCAGCAAAATATCGCTGCTGTGTTTGGGAAGTTGTCGGCGCGCTTGAGACTGGCTGTCTTCGCAGTATATTGGGCATAGCAGTTCATCGACTTATATATAACACCGTCTTTGGGCTGCTCTCTGAGCAGCAGACTCCGTGTTCAGGATGGGAAAACCATAAAGTTGAAGAACTGAACAGAGGTTGGTTCTGGAGAAGGCATTAAGGAGGATTTTCTCTCCTCACAATAGAAACAGCAATATCTACCTAGTATTTACAGGACGTTCCTGGTGCTTCATGTAAATTCCCGAGGGTGTACAAAAAGGCAACTGTTCTGTGCCTGCTTTGGGTCTATTCTTATTAGTTCGGCAGAAAATCTTTAAATGAAATTACTTTAGACATGTCTGGATCTTGGCACCAAAATGAAAATCTATTATGAATCTCCTAAGGCGAGTTGTGTAGAACATTGTACTGGAGATAAAGCCGTATTGTGTCCCAGGAGTGAGTGCTCTGCTGCCTGTTTCTGAAAATTGTCTTCAAACTTTTTGCTCATTTTGAGACTTGTGTGAAATTCAATTACCTAACATCCAAATATAAATATAGATGAACTGGATTTTAAAAAAAAGCACACTTACATACTGTATTTATTTGGCTAAGAATTTCTGTCTTGGAGCAGAGCCAACTTTTTCTTTAAAGTTGCTTAATACCTATTTTCTCTTTTGAGAAAGAGTAAATGAGCCATGCTTGAGTCTACAATGACAGCATAAAATAGCGCTAGGCTGTCCTTACAGCTATTTTTAACTCTTTCTTTGTTGCACCTTACAAAACCTCCCATCTCTCAGCCAGGGACTCTGCTCCGGTTCTGTTGGTAGGTGAAATATAATATTGTAGTTAAATGCTCACACTTAGCTACGGTTATAAAAACTACAAGACGCTCACACACCTAACGGCTAATATAGCTCACCACATCACAGCTGAGGTTTGTCAAGGGAGTTGAAATCATTGGCAAATGATTTTTTTTTTGTTAAACCATCACAGTTAAACAGAATTTTAAAAAAACTCATTATTATTATTATTATTAATTATTAGCACAGCAGACAAGCAACAATATATTCTGTGTGCTGGACAAAACATTTACCTACTATTCCCAAGATCGGGCTAGCTCCCTGAAAGAAATTTTAACTTACCATCAAACCATATTAATATCCAGTTTCAAGGACACTGTTTAAGAAGTATTGATTTCTTAAAGCTAGAAATCGGTACCTTTTAGAGATAGAAGACTATTGCCATAGTGTGCTTCTTAAGCTGTAAAGGGATATTAATGATTAGTTCGTGACCAAGTCGGCAAGTAGTAAGTTGGGGTACACAGATGCTGCAGTGAGGATGGACACAGTGGCAAGAGGTTCCTCCATGTTTGGCATAGCAAGGGAGCCCTAAGAGAAGGGGAGGACTCGGGCATCCTTGGCTGTCTAGCTTAGGCCAGATTGGGTCTACTCCGACTGAGTCAGAGGGTTGGAAGGGAGCATTGTGAGTCACACTAGCTCTGACACCCTAACTCTGTGTCCTCTGTGGACCACAGAAATTCCTCAGACTCCTAGTGTGTCCCCCATCCTCACATCAGCACCCTCAAGCTGCTGCGGAAAAATTTCCATGACTGCTGCTCCCATTCCTTGATAGCTCCTCAGAACTTCATTGCCCTCCTTGGAAACTCCCTTGAGAGGGTTTTTTTTTTCTTTCTATCAGAACAGCTATTTTGACTAAAGCCCAAGTTATCTCTGTTAAACATTTTGCCAAAATTTTTATCTTTTATAAACAATCATCAAAGATGATAAAGTATGGTGTACTCACTTTTCTTAGGTCTGTAATAAGATCCTTGCGAGCCACCGTGCTATGAAATGTTTGCAGAATTTGTGAGTAACAGACAATGATTTGCAGCTGAAGTGTTTCAGAGTTATCTACATTGAAAACCCCTTCATTTATTCCATACCACCAAGATCTATGCTGTTAGTTCATGTCAATTATCTGTGTCATCTTTTATCTTATTTTGGAAATAGGTCATTTTATGGACTTTGTTTCCCATTGATAATAAAGCTCTGTTCTTCCACCCCTTTAAAGCAATTTATCAGACAGATATGTGAAGCCACAGTACTTCAATGGCAGTTGTATTTAAGATATTAAGTAGTTTATATAACTTTGTGTAAGATTAGCATCTAAGAAAATGTGTGTTCCCTAGGCTGGGTGAGTGGCTCAGATAATAGAGTGCTTGCCTCATATAGAAGAATCCCTGTGTTCAGTCCCCAGCATCATGTAAACTAGGCATGATGGTGTACCTTTTAATCCCAGCACTGGAGAGGTAAGGGCAGGAAGATCATAAGTTCAGGGTCATTCCCAGGTATACAGCAAAAAAGAAATGCATGCCAGAAAAAAATTTAAATGTGTTTTCTACCATGCTAACAGTATCTTCTCAAAGGAAGATAAAAACCTTGCACCTCATGGGAAAGATACCAAACACCATACTACATGAATTTTATAAAACCCAAGGATAGACTATTGTTGCATTTCCCATGAGAACCATCCTGGGAATGCGCAGCTCTTGAGCTGTGAAGGTGCCATGACTCACGGCTGCCAGGCTGGCCAAGATGACAGACACCCATGCCAGTCACAGAGGCAGGGACAATGGTGACTTGATTCAAACAGACCAGCCACTAAAGGCTTGGCTCCAAGTTCAGATAAAATTGAGCTTTGCAATAAGCTTGGACATTAAAAGTAAAACAGCCAGGGATTGGGAAAGAAATAAAAGTCTCTAGAATGATTCATTATCAGCAAAAGTTTCTTTTTAATGTAACATTTTGTTAAAAGATACTTACTAACCTGCAGTAGTTTGAGAGCCCCGCCACTAGAGTCATCCCTTCTTTTAAAAAAACGTTATTAGAGGATATAAATACATTGTACCCAAACCTCAAATCTGTAGCCTGTTAAAAATTTCCAGATTACTAACTGTTACCAGAGTAAGAGAATTTTAATCTGTTCACATGTGGCACCTTCAGAAAGGAAGAGAGCCTCCTTCATGCCTCATTTAAACCAGGCTCCTGTTAAATTCCTTTCCATGAAGTCATGTCTTTTTTTTTTTTTAATAAACTACATTGCTTAAAGTAGGTCCCCATACCAAAATACTACAAAGAAGCTGGCACTCTGATCCCACCCCACCCCCAACAAGAAGCCAAACTCTGAGAATCCTACCTCTTTAGTTCAGTGATGAAAACGACTTTCAGTGGAGTTGGTCTTCAAGAATCATGGTCCTTTTTCCATGCCATCAGCCCACTGTCATGGGCTTGCTATGCTGTGCCACACACTTCTTGTTTCCTCTCTGCTGTGCTCGCTTCTGCCTCGCTTGGGCTTGAGAAAGTGTTGGGGGCCTTAAAAAGATAGTCTTGACTTTCAAGAATCAGAACCCTGTTTTATGAAAAAAAAATCCTCTCTACGCCTCATCTTTCCCATCTTTAAAATGGGCCTAATGAAGCTGGTTACTATTCCCCTGCTTCTCTGAGGGGTTGGTGAAGTTCTATTAAAAAGGCATAAAGGCCTCAAACACTCTTGTGGGTGTAAAGTAAGAGCACTCATGGAGTGGGCCTGCAAAGTACACTCAGATACTTCTGAAGAGAAGCCTTTCAGACAGCTGGTCTGCTGGTGGAGACTAGGGTTTGCTCTAAAGCTTAATTAAAAGCTTTAGGTGATGGTGCACACCTATGTGCCCAGCACTCAAGACGCTGAAGAGGGATTTAAGGCCAACCTAGGATCCATAGAGTCTTCCAGGGCAGCCTGACTGCATAGTAAGACCCTACCTTTAAAAAAATAAAACAGAAAAGAAGGAAAGGAAAGAAGGAAAGATAAAAATTTGTAAACTGGAGCAAAACCTGATGACTGAGGTGACAAGAGCATGTGTGTCACCCTAAAATACAGATGGCCTCAAACTCAAGGCAATGCCCCTGGCTCAGCCCCCCCAAGCACTGGAATTATAGTATTCCCCATCATACTGAGTCCCTGAGATTTAAAAAGAAAACAGAAAAGCACCAAAGGAATAGAGGGGTCTCAGTGGGGCAGAGGAGTCCAGAGACAGACCTCCTGCTGCTCCTTGAGGGGAAAACTTACCTATTTCTATTTTCCCCCCTTTCCCTCCACCTGCACATACAGGTTCCTGGTGACTAATCATACATGTTACTTGCATCTGGGCCCCCTGGTTGCCTAGACAACCCTTCCTTTTCAATTCTCCTGCAGCCTTCTTTCCTCTTTCGCTCACACTTGCTGTGTTCAGCTGTTTGTGCTATCAAGGTCTTACAGTGAGTGTGTGTGTGTGTGTGTGTGTGTGTGTGTGTGTGTGTGTGTGTAAGCTTGGAGGGTGCTCACATAGAGAAACTTCATTTGCATTTCCTGGGATGGGATCTATCCCAGAAAAGCAGGCAGCTGGCCACCTGGGTTTGTTTCTCCAACAGAATTCTGAGAAGCATGATCAGATGTTTGTGATTAGGGTCCATCTCTTATTTAGATTTTCTGCAGCAATACATCAGAACATTATTTTTTATTTTATATTTTATTATGTATTTCTGGTCCTGAAGACTGAACCCGGGACCTCACATATTCTGAGCAGGGGCTTTGTGACTGAGCCTCATCTCTGTCTAGTCTGAGTGTTACTGAGCCACGGCATTTTCAGTAGGCATGAACTGAATTTGAGGAGAGATGAGCCCCATTTATACAGAATACTCCTGTTCCCACCATGGCCAGACTTGGGGGCTGGCTCCTTAATCTCTGCTTCCTATCTCCGTTCACTGCTCCAGAAGTCAGTTACTCCCCCAGCTTATTCCTGCAAGGACCTGCTAGCAGTGCCCTGTGGACTCTGCTGACCCTGCCTTCTCTCCTCACAGAAAACGCGCCGTATCAGAGCATCAGCTACTGCACGACAAGGGCAAGTCCATCCAAGACTTGCGCCGCCGTTTCTTCCTCCACCACTTGATTGCAGAGATTCACACAGCCGAAATCAGAGCTACCTCGGAGGTGTCCCCCAACTCCAAGCCTGCTCCCAACACTAAAAACCACCCCGTGCGGTTCGGGCCGGATGACGAGGGCAGATACCTAACTCAGGAAACCAACAAGGTGGAGACCTACAAAGAACAGCCGCTCAAAACACCGGGGAAGAAGAAGAAGAGCAAACCCGGGAAGCGCAAGGAGCAGGAGAAGAAGAAGCGAAGGACTCGGTCTGCCTGGCCAAGCATATCTGGAAACGGCCTGCTGGAGGACCCTCTGCCTCACACCTCCAAAACCTCGCTGGAACCCAGCTCAAGGTACCAGCCCCTGTGTTCAGCAGGGCCCCCTGCGTCCCTCTGCCATCATCCAACAGACCCAGAACCTTCTCCAATTCCGTATCTTGATCGGTGGCTGCATGATTTAAAACCAATATAGGCCACACTCCCAGCCCTATTCATTATCATTACTCCACTAAACAATTTAATTTCCCTCCCTCCAGTCCAATCAACTTTCCTTCCTTCCTTCCTTCCAGTATCCCTTCCTTTACCTTCTTCCTTCCCTCCTCCTCCATTCCCTCCCCTCCCCTCCTCTCCTCCCCCTTCCCTTCTTCCTTCTGGTTTTCGCTTGTTGGTTTGTTTTTCCTGAGGCCGGTTCTTCTTCATAGCCCAGACTGACTGTGAGCTCAAAATCATCCTCCTGCCCTAACCTCTCAAATGCTGGCACAAGAAGCATTCCCCACCAACAGAGTTACAGTAATTCCATTTCTTACCTGTGCTTCTGAACCTCATGAGTCTCCTCATGGTTGACTGGGAAATTATTCATTTTCCCCATGTCAACATCTTGGAAAACCTTCCTAACGGTTTTTTATTTTTCTTTCCTTCTCTTCAAGAAAGAACTCAGAAGGCCTTGATAGCCTCCACCAACATGGCTAGGCAGTTTCTCACATAAGCACTTCTGAGCCATTCACACAATACTTAATGAAGTGTATTTCATTACATTTCTGACTTATTTTGACATAAATTAAGTTATTTTTTGGAGCACATGCTTTGAATTTATTTGATTTTTAATCACATATAATTCTGGTTTCTACCAGCTCAAGGAAAAGGAACAGTTTCTGACATGTTTCAGTCTTAGACCTAAGTTTTGCTCGTGTTCTTCTGTACCAGCAAGTTGGCATGACTTCCCCTAGTAACACAGTAAGAAGTAAGGAGACATCAGGTCTCAAAGCTGGCTCACCCTTCACACGCAGGTGCAGGAGCTCAAGGCTCTCCAGGTTATAAAGCAGGAAACTCAGGGTTAGGTCTTCGGTCCAAAGTCAGCATCCACCACCTTGAGCGAATGAAGGCTCAGTCTAAGACTCTTGTCTTCTGGGAAGAAGCTCCAAGCTCCTGGAGTTAAGTGAGAGGTAGATGAGATCACATGGCTGCAAGCACCTACTATCACAAGGCACATGCACAACACACGCGCACACACACAAACACACGCACACGCCTACTTTCATGCTGGCCATGTACTATGTTTTACTTGGCTTTTCCAAATATGTACCTTTAATAAAGAAGAATTTAGAAAGAAAGATCCAAGTAAGGCCTAGATAGAGTGAAAATTTACTCCTCGAAATGGTGTTTCCTTTTTCCTTTCTTTTTGGGAAAAATAATTGTTTGAAATACTATTGATTCCCACTTTTGTTGCTGTTTAACTCAATTTGGTACATGCTGTTTAGTAAGATGCATTTTAGTCAGCACAATACACAGATGAGTGAATTTTGAAGTATCATTTATTTATTTATTTTGCTTTACTGCTAACATCCATCCAGCTCAAATATTCATCTTAAACTCTCCTTTTCTTCACAGTTAGGGGCTGTTTAACTGTTACAACCAACACTACTGGGGACGAGTCACCCCCTTAAGACACCTGATCCATTGACAGCTTTTCTTCCTCTAAGTTGCCATGTGACACTCCAACACGGTCCGAAGCTTTTGACTCTCACACCCACACGCCCGCAGCCTAGGATGCCACCCACACATCCGCCTGCCAATGACACAATCGATTCCTTCCTACCCTGAAACCATTCCCTTAGAAATGAGTGTGTGTTCAGTCACTGAGATGCTGCACAGAGAGTGAGCCCAAAGGCTCCAGCGCAACCCCCCCCCAGCATGCTGTCTCTGCAGTCATCACACTAATTAGGAAATGCATGAACCCCAGCACCAGCTCTGAGTCTTCACAGACAGAGTAACGGTCACTCCATTTATTCCCAGGCATCACATCACTGAAAATAAACTTTTATGTAGAGTGGAGTGATACACACCTGTAATCTGAGCACTTGGGAGGCTGAGGCTGGAGGATTGCAAGCTTGAGATTGGCCCTGGATATACAGTGAGAACCTCGCACTGTATAATAAAATCCAGTACCAGTCTCATTACAAATGTGTAAAGACAGCTCCAAAGTGACAGTTCTTTTCATACGAACACAGCATGTTCTGTTTAACTCCACCTCCCATGTGGGTCCAACATCCCACGCTCACCTCATTCTAAGTGTGAGAAGGGTTGATGTCCGGAGCTCCAGCCTAGCTTCACCTCCGGGCTCTTCCCCAGCCGCTTTCCCCACATGCCGACTGGCAGGCAATGGTATCTCTCCTTTTCTGGATGACTTTTTGACTTTTCTATCTGTGCCGTGCTGACTTTTCAGTTGGATCCAGGACTCTAGCCATAGCTGAGGTTCCTGAGACAGGTATCTCCCATAGGGTACGACTTGAGGTCCCACCTTCTCTTCCCACTGAATCTTGCTCTCATTTTTACTGCAGGTTGTCCCAGCTGTAAGGGAGACTAACCTCTATTCCTCCCCTTCCTTGTCTTCACAGGACGCATTGAAATTTTCATCGCAGATCTTCCAAGGACACGTTACAGGATTTTGTAATAGTAAACATATGGAAAGTATTAGACATATTTATTGCCTGTACATACTGTAAATGCATTGGGATCAAACCGTCTCCCCAGGAAACTGCACATTGGTCATGTGAATATTTTTTCTTTTTTTTTTTTTGCCAAGGCTAATCCAATTATTATTATCACTGTTACCATAATTTATTTTGTCAAGTGATGTATTTATTTTGTAAATGTATCTTGGTGCTGCTGACTCTGTCTATGTTCTGTAACATAATTGCACTTTAGGTTTTACATACTGAGGATGTTGATGAATTTAACATGGAAAAAGTGTCTCTATTTTGGTTGATTTTAATGAATGCTGAAATATAATGATCTAGATTGATTTCCTTCTGTGCATGTAAAAATGGCAATATTTTAAATTTGTAAAGAATGTCTAATAAAATATAATCTAAATACACCATGACTCACAATGAGAATATTATCCTTTAAAGTTTCTCATCTGAGGAACACAATATCATTTTTTTAAATTCTACTTGAATACAGTCCTAAGCTTAATATGTTGATTTGGGCATTTATTCCAACATGTCCACATTAGCTTTTAGTTAGAAACCACTTAAAGTGTACTTTGTCCAATATTTCAGTTCAAGTCAATAGAATGTCCGAACGACCTGGACCTCAAGCTGAAGTGAAGACAAGAAAGAGCAGAAAATCGACAGAGAAGTCAGGAGAAAAGGTCAAAGAGGGCTGTCCAGAGTTAAGACCCAGACAGAAGAGGGCCCAAGACTTTAAGACTCTGAATAAATCTTGCCAATGTAAAGTTTAGTTTGCAAGAGTTTCCTCTCACTCATAACAGTAACAAAGATCTGCTCGGGGATTCTGTGGGTTAGGGTTTTCTAGTAGAGAAAGAAGAGAGAACGGTTTGGAAGCCGCAGGATGATCGGAAAGGCCTCAGAGGTGAGGGCCTCTGTGCTGCAGCTTCAGCCCCGGCAGGCGCTGCATGTCTGCACGCATGTCAACAGCATTCTTGCAGCACACAGGGAGCCTTCTCCATTCGGATGTCACTGCAGCTGTCTCCCTCTACATCCAGGTGAAATCGTGTTCTGTTTTGTTTTGTTTTGTTTTATTGTTTTTAAAGACAGGGTCCCTCTGTGCAGCCCTGGCTGTCTTGGAACTCACTCCATAGACTGACTAGACTGGCCTTGAACTCACAGAGATGCGTCTGGCACTGCCTTCCAAGTGCTGGGGTTAAAGGTGTGCGCCACAACCACCTGGCTTGAAACTGTGTTCTTTAACCATGTTCAGCATAAGGCGCACCAGCAGAATCCAAACCCAAACTCTATTAACCAGACACACACAAGCTCGGGAATGATCTGCCAATGCCCAGACTCCTCTTCAACATCTATAGGATGTTGGAGGGCACTTAAGAACTAAAATGCAGTAACTTCCTTCAGGGCTCTTCCACACCAATGCACTGATTACAGAAATCAACACGACACTGTCTACAAGAAACTATGAAAACTTGCAAAACCCATTTGAGTTCTAAAAAGCAAAAAGAAAGGAACATGCAAAGATAGTAATAGGAGCTGGACTGGCTTTGTCAATCCTGTCTCTTCAGTTTCGTAGCCTTCAAAACAAGATTCTTCTTATCATTTGTAAGATTTCAAACCTACGTTGACAGGCAAATAAGAGATAGCGTACTTATTTTCACTTACAGTTGTGTCAGGGATGGTTCACATCAACGAGATATTCGGAGGTTAAGGGATGGCACATTAGCCCTGCGTAATGAAAGTGCTTGCAACATTTCACCAAACAGCTGCAGACCATTCTACAAGACTCCAGGTGAGAGTCTAAACCTTGGTAAGACTGCACCCAGTCTTTGTATGTTGTTCCCAAGAAAGATGTGTTTCTAAGTCAGATGTGGTGGCACCTGCCTGTATTCACAGTACTTGGGAGGTAAAGACAGGCAGATCTCCTCTCGGAGTTCGAGGCCAGCCTGTGAGTTCCAGGACAGCCAGGAATCACAGAGGAATACTGTCTCAATATCTCAAAATGGAGAGAGAGAGCGAGAGAGAGAGAGGAGAAAGGAAAAGGAATAAAGAAAAATGTGTTTTTCTGGAATACTTACTTGGCAAATACTCAGATAATGAGGCACGGTTAACTTTAAAATGCAAGCCATTTTGAAGTTTATCTTCCTAACAATCCCAGTGCTAGGAGCAGGAAGGAGGCAACGTGTGGGCTTCTGCCACCCCCTCTTACCAAAGCATTATCAATCCCATCCTTATCTTTACACACACACTGGCTTCCCTGGCAGTGGCGCAGCATGAAACTAAAGAATGAAATGATAGGAAGATACAGGGAACAAGATTACCTTCAGAAAAAACACAAATACAAAATTAAAACTAAAAAAGAAACAACATAGATAAATGTAGCAAATTACATTCTCCATCACTACTGCTTAATCTAAACCTAGATAATATTCATAAAGCGGCAGCAATTTAGGTAAAGGTGAAGTGCCCTAAGTACTCTAAAATTACGACAAGAAAGCTAAACCTGACGATGGAGCACTTAATCTTTATCTATTTGATGTTAATTAAGCACCCAGTATACTTACAAATGTAGATTTAGGTCCAAAAGACACACGCCTAATGATACTTGCATGTAAAACTGTGTACTAGCCATCACTGTAAGACATAGCTTCGAAACAGGGCTCAGATGTTCTAAGTAAAAACTCAGGTTCATGGTATCAGCTCTGAAAAAAGTTAAAGCCAGCACTGGCCGCTCCCTTCCTTGATACAAGTGTTAGTTTGGCCAACTGACAGTGTCAATCTGAAAATGTAAAGAAAGTAGACATTTTCTTAAGAGAAAGCAAGACTGTATACGGTAGTGATTAGGGTACCTCTGCGTCTTCACGATGCTGAGTGCTCAAAGCAACTTTAAGGTTCCTGAAGCATGGTATGTCTACTTCGCACAAAGACAAGGAAAGTCAATGTTTCCAAATCCAAGTTGCTCTAATACACCATGTAATGGGCTCAAGAGGAAGAGAGGGATCAAGTCTGACTTTATTTTCCATCCTGTACCTGTCTATTAACAAACATTGAGCTGTCTATCACAGATGCCCAACCACCCTTGACACACCCAAACTCCAGCCATTATAAGAAATTGCAGAACTCTTATTCCTTGCAGACATGTTAC
>PVIU01001266.1:180000-226005 GCA_004026605.1 Ondatra zibethicus
TGCTACAGAACCCAGAAGTGAGCAGCGATTGCCCTAAGGGAGGTGGCAAGGGTGGGCGGGAGCTCTGGCAGGCAGTGTGCAGGCACACACAGAGAACCACTTTTTGTAAGAAGGTTAAAACATATTTAAAATGGGACCACCTTGGAGAGGAGACCGTTCCCCTCCTGTTACCTCTCAACCTGCTCCAAAACTTCAGTATTCAGGTTTTCCAAGGCCTGCCCTCCCTGCCCCTCCTCCTCTGGCAGGCTGGTTTTTCTGTTGAACACTGGGCTTCTTGCAGAGTCCTCTTGCTCCTCCGCAGACACTCAGAAATCTGCTGGCCGTCACCCACTCCGCCAGCTAACTGGTGTGTGTGCCCACTGCCACAGCGGGACAAACAATGGCCATACATCAAACATTCCTTTTTCCAGGTTTCTGCTCCTGGGTTGACTTTGGGAGACTGATTTACTTCTAAGGACACAGAAAAGAGGGACAAGAGCATGCTCTGCCTGCCTCCATAGTAACTATGGTCTTGTCTGTCTACCTCCGGAGACAACACCTTTCCCCTGGTGTCCCAAGCATCAGACAATTAAGGTGAAAGGCTTCCATTCAGATGTGCTTGATTTAGGAAAAGGGGTGTGGGGTATTGACATTTTTCTTTTTGGAAATCAGCCAGAGACCGATAACAGACAATTGGATCAGTGGAATCGTCCCAAACTTTCCTGGGAAAACCTGGAACTCTCCAGCTATAAAATCAGTGGCACACTCTTCCTTTTTTTATGTCTCTTGGTATCCTGGTGAGGTTTCTTGAGCCGTTCAAAGCTGGCTGCCTTCCCACTTCACACTAAGAGTCGCTTAAAGAAATGGCCCAAAGAGATGTTATTGCCTCCCAAAGAAAAACACAAATTTGGGGAAATGGAGAGTTGGACTTTTATTGACTCCCTAAAGGAGGGGGTGGGTGGAATACACATGCCTCTCACCTCTCACTGCATTGAGGAACAGCACCCATCAAACAGGCTCATCTTTACCACACTCCTTTACTGTCATCTGTTCCAAGAGTCACATCTACCTGCCCAGGTCATGAAGCCTTTGAGTCTAAAGGTCAAGCAAGATCCCTGATGCTCCTGTGGGTAAGGGCCACTTGGCCTTCCCACTCTGCCAATGCCACATCTTCCCAAAGTGTCACAGACAAGAGCCCATGAGGGTAGAAAGCAATTGTCAACGTGGATTAAATGGAACTCAGGCAGTCCTGCCCTTGTTTGATCCTGGTGTTTAATTCACATACTACACAAAATACACAGATATTTATCCATTCTTGCTGTCGATTCCTTTCCAGCCATCATTCCTATTGGGTTGATGGCTTGCTTAAAAAGGCGCTCCGGTAGTAGCTTGCAGTCTAGTGAAAACCCGTTGTCTCTGTCTTGCCCATCAGAACTGGAAGTTGGCTGTATCTAACCAAGGCAGCTGCTTAAAGTGTTACAAATCTCTGACACCACCATTCTTTCCTTTTGTTGCTTTTACCATAGAAACAATATAGTATGCTGTCATTATGCAACAGCCACAAGAAGTTGTAACTATATTTATGTTGAGTGTAACTGTAGCCAACCACCACAGAAATATGTCCATATAGAACCAAAGTTAGCCCTAAGAAACTGGTAATAAAAATCCAAACACCCAACATCTCACATGCTTACATAGGCAATGCAATTTAAAAAAAATGGTTAATAATGTGTTTAGAGTCTGTGGGGTGGGGGAAGCACCCATGGCCACAGTGCATGTGTGGAGGTCAGAGGACAACCATGGCAGTAGATGGCTCTTTCCTTCTACCACGTGGGTTCTTGTAAATGGAGACTGCTTTTTCATTTCCTGGCCGCTCAGACCCGAATAACCACACAGAAACTATATTAGCTACAACATTGGCCAATAGCTTAGGTGTATTCCTAACTAGCTCTAACCTCTCAAATTAACCCATTTCTATTAATCTGTGTATCACCACGAGGCTGTGGCCTACTGGTAAGGTTCTGGTGTTCTCCTTTGGTAGCTACATGGTGTCTCCTTGCCTCTGATCTAGTTCTCTACTCTCTCTCTAGATCTCTGTTTGAATTTCCTACCTGGCTTTACTCTGCTAAGCCATTGGCCAAAACAGCATTACTCATTATCCAACAAAACCAACACATATACAGAAGGACCTCCCACATCAGGTTCTGGGGATAACCTTGAATTGCTGGGTATGGTATGAGCAAACCCTTTTACCTTCTCAGCCATCACCATCTTTCTGACCCTTGACAATAGCAGGAGAGCCTGGCTTTGTGGGCTACAGAGATGACCCATCAGTCAACTGCAGAAGACCCAGGGTTAGTGTTCAGCACCCACATTAGGTGGCTCATAGCTGACTGTAAGTTCAGTTCCAGGAGATCCAGCACCCTCTTTTGGCCACTATGGGTACTGCATGTAGGTGGCACACAGGCTCAAGCACACACGTATGATAGATAGATAGATAGATAGATAGATAGATAGATAGATAGATAGATAGATAGATAGATAGACAGATAAATCTCTTTTTAAAAATCTTGCAGGCTTTCTCTGCAGCTGACGGTGAACTGAGTTATGTAGAGGCAACACAAAGGTAAGGCTGCCCATTGCTGTTCTGGAGGAAGTACACACAGCAGTTGTCTGGTGTGAGAGGCACCTTGCACATTTAACAAGCATTTCTCATGTGTTAGGCCCAGAAGGCTCAATAAAGACCCAGAGGCGCAGACATGACTCAAGGACCAGTAGATCCCCTCCCCAACACACACACACACACACAACACCTGAATTTAAGTGAGTGGTCTTCTGGTGCCTCCTAGAGTTAAGAAGGGATTATTTCTCCTCCAAAAGCTGAGTCTCTGGTTCAGTGACTATGTGGTGTGTGTTTGCCTAGTGTAGGCAAAGCATCTGTGCACCTGGGCTCTGCAGGAAAACCGCCAGCATTACCAGAGTGGGCCATACAAGCTTCCCACAGCTCTGCAACTGTAGGTGACTGTTGCCACATTTTTTCCTGTCTGGTAGAGGTTCGACAGAATGTATTTCTCCCACTGTGTAAAAAACATTGATGCTTCCAATTAAACAGTCATCTCAACATCCCATATCAGTTTCTCATTTGTGAGCGACTGGCTCCTCCACTGATTACTGAGTAAAATAAATCTTTAACACAGTCCATTTGTATAAATCAGTATAGAATATAAATTTAAAGTTACTCTTTAAATTATTTTCCCCTTGAGGGATCTACCTTTTGCCATTCTGTGTGCTTTTAAAAGTCTGGTAGATTAAGAAGCCTTAGTCACACAAGAGCGTGCCTTATGCCCAACCACAGTGATTGGCTTATGGATGGATGGGCATGTGATCAAAAGTACCCAATCCCAGTGCTGCCGTCAGCTTGGTCAGAAGCGCCCCTGTGGGTGGTGGCTATTACAGAGACTACTTGTTGACTAAAGTGCTGAGGATAAGGACTCGTGAGTGGTCAGCCATGTAGGACCTCCAAGTCATCCTCTTCCAAGGCTCAGGGAACATCGTGCAAGAAAAGGTGAGAAGAACACAAGAGCTGAGTTAGGTAGTGGTGACCAACGCCTCTGATCCCAGCACTTGGGAGCTCAAGGGCAGCTTGGTCTACAAAGCGAGTTCCAGGACAGCCAGGACTGTTGCAGAAAGAAACCCTGTCTTGAGAAAAATAATAATAATAATTAGTTAGTTACTTTAACAAAAAGAAGAAGAAGGTAAGCTCTGGAGGCATGCTACTGAAGTCTGTTCTGTGTGTGAATGTTCACAGCAGTCACAGAGGAGGAGGGGTTAACAAAACCCCACCCTTCTCTGAGACTCATAAGCAGCTAATGATTGCTTGGGGAGGGGAGGGCTTTCTTAAGAAGTGTGACAACCGGTAAGGCTCTTGCGCTCCCTGCAAACAACTCTAATTGAACTCCTTGGGTCACCACCGAACAAAAAGATGTGAAGGGAGAGGAACTCACAGGAAGAGAAACGGGACCAGTGGGAGCTAGAAGGGCAGAGAGAGGGCCATGAGGATGAATGTAGCCAAAGTACATTGTAGACGTGTGAAAACGTTATAAGGAAACTTATTATTATACATAATTAACAAGTGATAATAAAAACAGCAATCCTGTCAGGCATGGTGGCACACTCCTCTAATCTCAACTCTCAGGGGCAGGTAGATTTCAGCGGTAGTAAGCTCTAGGACAGCCAGAGCCACACAGAAGGAACCTGTCTCAGAAAACAATCCTTTTCCAAGGGCCCTTCTGATCATCTTGGGAATGGAGTCTTGCTTCCTTTGCTATCTTGGGCCCTAAAAGAAGCCTGCCAGCATTTTCCCATCTCCCCTTCTTCATGAAGGAAGGGGTCCATGACAGGGAAGGCAGCCATAGTTTGGACACAGTTAACTCACAGTCTCTCAAGGTCTCCGTGTCGCCAGTTTCTGAGAATCTTCACCTTTTCTTCACACTCCTTACTACCTGTTCTTCGAGCTCTGCACACCTGACCCCCAACCCAACACATGCATTGTCTCTCCCTCCTAGGTTCTCACAGCATACAGAATGCGATGCAGATCGAGACATAGACACGTGGCCAACAAGATAGCTCCAGCCAGAAGAATGCTTTTGGCCAAGCCTGACAACCCAAGTTCAAGCCCTAAGACTGACAGGATGGAAGAAGAGAACTGACCTTCACAAGCTGTTCTCTGACCTCCACAGACAACAAAACATATAAATGTCCTGAAAATATTCTAAAATACATATGCACCGACCACTAGCATCCCTCAAATTAGCAGTCTCCAAGCACGAACGCAGCATAGGGGAGGGAACCAAGGAGGAGCTGGGAACTCGCTTCTCTTCCAGGCCTGTGACCAGTGCCCCCTCCACCCTACAACAGGAGTCCTCGCTATCCCCAGCGATACTAAAGAAAAGCTTGAAGACAGCCAGTCTTCCTTAACAAAGAGTTGGTGACCCCTGATGTACTCAGGCCTTTCTCGTTAGAGGTCTTGCCTGCCCCTCTGCAGATGACATGGCTCACAGGCATCCCCCATGAGGACTGCCCCCAACAGGAATGCTCCCATCCACCCCTCCAGGCTAGATCTGCACTGGTTTTCTCCAGTGTGTTCTCTTTGCGCTGACTGCCGGCTGATTCCCTGGATTGTGAGAGACTGCACATTTTACATGGTCTAAATATTTTCCTCTACCTATCGTACCACATCCAGTAAGAACTGGTTGGGAGCATATAAATGCACTGTCTCCCTGGTGTAGGAGGGTCTTCTATTTGTGTATTGCCCTCATTGGTTAAATAAAGAAAACTGCCTTGGCCTTTTGATAAGGCAGCCCTTAAGTGGGTGAAGTAGATAGAATGGGAATGCTGTGAGAGAGAAGGCAATGTGGCAGACGCCATGCTTCTCCAGCACAAGATGGACACTGGTTAGACTCATGCCGGTAAGCCACGATTCGTGGTGACACACAGATTATTAGAAATGGGTTAAACAAAAATGTGAGAGTTAGCCAATAAGAGGCTAGAGCTAATGGGCCAGGCAGTATTTAAATAAATACAGTTTCCATGTAATTATTTCGGGTACGCACCGGGAGCCGGGTGGGACAGAACAAGGGGCCCTGCGCCGGGAACGCAGCCCGAGCCCCTCATTACTACATCTCCCTAAGTGAGGATCTTACCTACACTCCCTCTTTGCTCTGGTTTCCTTGCAGAAGTGGCTGGCATCGTAGTGACCTCATTCACACACATGTGTTTGTAATTACTATTAGCCCCCCTTGGGTCTCTCCCAGGAAGTGTCTGACAAACCTCTGCCTTGGTTATGGCCTCCTTAACTGATTCTGTGATTCTCCCTTAGCAGAGTTGTTTGTCAGGCACCATTCCTGTCCACAAACACCACTTACTCGACTTCAAATCTCGCAAAAATGTTTTCTTACACACTATGCTTGCAGGACTATAGATTTCCACTGTCGTTATTTTTCTCTTTCTCTCTCTGTTTCCTTTATCTTTTTGACCTTATCCTCTGTCGGCCTTACGGCGATTGCACCTCCAGCCAAACATGAATGTTCTGAGTTTGCTTTCAGAGCCCTTTCTGGCTGGCTTCGTATCCCGCCCTGTCCTGGCCTTCACCTTCCAGCCAGCTAATTTATTATTGTGTGGCTCCTTTTGCCCTGGGCTCTTCCTCTCCTGGCTCGGAGCCCTTGTTCAATTTCTTCCATATCTCTGGAACAGCCACCCAACCACAGCCTCCTTCTCTGAATCACAGCTCAAGGTCCAGCTGCTTCCAAACATTTTGCCACCCATCTTCCAATTCATCACATCACCACCAACCCAGACTTCTACCACAGAACAGCCTTGAAACGCCTGGACTTATAAGTACGGGGTGGCCGTAGTTCAATTTCTGGCTTACGTCAATAGTAAAGACCTAATCTCAGAATTAATCAATGTTAACATTGAGAAAGAACCAAAAGAAATGGTCAATAGTGATTGAGTCAGCACTGCAGACAGTTAAGAGCAGCTCATTTGAGATTAATGAATTTATTCCCTGGCCTTATTCCCTCAAAGAATCTGGGAGGAAGAGCAATAACACAGCACACAATACGATTGAAAAGAGTCACGACCGGGAAAATCATGGACTGGCTAAAATGGGAATATTATGGAGAAAACTAGTTATACATAATCTATTCACACAGGGCCATGATTCTGGTGTTGAAATTCCCATTGGCTCAAATTAACTTGCCACTGAGATTATTAATCCCTTTCTTAAAACCTAGTATTTGAAGGCAACCTGCCCCCTTTGAGAGAGATGTGAAAGCAACCAAGTTACTGGTGTTTTGTGGAGCTTAGGCAGAAGGATGGCATAGATCAGTGTCCCAAAACTGGACACTTATTACCAAACTTAATTCTCAACTGAAACATATTACCAAAAGGCATGTTGCAGGGTTCTTGAGTTCAGTCGGGGAAATTACTGAGGAATTCTGCAGAAAATAACCTTGCTTTACTTTTTAAAATCCAGTACTTTCCAAACTAATTGAAGCCAAGTCCCCCAAGTTTTTCTCCATTATGTCCCCTGTGGCCATGCCGAGAACCCCTAGGAGAGCCAAAGCCGTCAAAGATGTTTCAACTCCATTTGGAATCTTTTTATTCTTAAGAAGGCAGCTCTGGGGTACAGGCGTTCATTTATACATTTGTCTGTGCTTTCTCAATGTGATTTATATGTTGCCTAGTTACGAAAACAAACCCCAGCAGCTCAGAGCCCTCCACGTGCTAGACAAGTACGCCACCTCTGTGCTACGTGAAGTCCTCCATTTTTACTTTTAACTTTCAGATAGACTCTCACAAAGTTGCTCAGGCTGCCCTTGCTCTCTCTACTGCCCAGGCAAAGTGCTGAACTTACTATCATCCCACCTCAGCATCTGAACTTGCAGGCAGGGGCCACCAGGTCCATTTTCAGAGAGATACATCTTAAGGTTACTGACAAGAAAAATCTCAGTCATGTTCTTACATTGTAGTTATTTGTCCTGAAACAAAGTGTTTAGGGCAAGCTTAACTCCATTAAGATCTGGGAGTGACCAGTAGGTGGCAGCACCGACGCCAGCCAGCCTGGAAAGAACCAAACTTGATTTCTGTGTGCCCTTCTTGTTAGTCACACTTTAGGCAGCTTAAAGAAGACAAAAGCAGGAGAATGTTTAATGGAGATAAAAGTCTCTCTTATGCTTTTTCCCTTCATATTTTACTGAGTTATAACACACATACAACTTGTTTCTGATCCTTCCAACACTGCTGTCCGCCTGACCTTTAAAAACTATGAAAGTTTGGGTCCACCTTGCTATTTGGCTTCTCTAGGTTTGTGAGCTATAAGCTTAATGTTCTTTGTTTATGGCTAGGGTCCACTAATGAGTGAGTACATACCATAATCATCTTTTTGGGCTTGGGATATCTCACTAAGGATAGTGTTTTCTATTTCCATCCATCTGCATGCAAATTTAAGGATGTCATTGTTTTTTTACCACTGAGTAGTATTCTAATGTGTATATATTACACACTTTCTTGATCCATTCTTCCATTGAGGGGCACCTAGGTTGGTTCCAGGTTCTGGCTATTACAAATAATGCTGCTATGAACATAGTTGCACAAATGCTTTTGTAGTATGATTGGGCATCTCTGGGAGAGAGGGAGGGAAAAGGGAGAAGGGATGGACTGGGGAGAGCTTGGGGGAGTGGGAGGGTGGAAATGGAGGAAGGGTGGTTATTGGAGAAGGGAATAAGATATCTACATGAAGGGAGTCATTTTAGGATTGGCAAGAGTCTTGGCTCTAGAGGGGATCCCAGGTGTCCACGGGGATGTCCCCAGCTAGGTACTTGGGCAGCAGAGGAGAAGGTGCCTGATCTAGCCTTGTCCCATAGTCACATTGATGAATATCTTGATCATCACCATAGAAATTTTGTCTGATGGATGGAGATAGAGACAGACACCCACATTCACATCAGAGCAATGGACTGAGCTCCCAAGGTCCAGTCGAAGAATAGAAGGTGGGAGAAGATGAGCAAGGAAATCAGGACTGGGAGAGCTGGTCCACCAACCGAGACAGTGTGCCTGATCTAATGGGTGCTCACCAAATCCAGCTGGACTAGGACTGAATGAGCATATGATCAAACTGGAATCTCTGAATGTGGCTGTCAATGGGGGCTGACTGAGAAGCCAATGATAATGACACTGGGACCTATCTCTTCTGCATATATTAGCTTTTTGGGAACCTAGTCTATATGGATGCACACCTTCCTAGGCCAGGATGGAGGGGGGAGGGCCTTGGGCTTCCCACAGGGCAGGGTACCCTGCCCCCTCTTAAGGAAGCAGGGGGAGGGAGGAGGGTTAGTGGGGGAGCGGGAGGGGACTGGGAGAAGGGGAGGAAGTGTAAATTTTTTGAATGAAAAATAAAAGAATATTAAAAAAATAAAAGTGCAAATACTATAGCAGAGAAAAAAAAACTATGAGAGTTCTATCTTGCCCCCCTCACTAAACCATCTAAGGCTTCTCTGTGAATGCATGCACACACACACACACACACACACACACACACACAGAAACACACACACACACACCAGAAATTAATGAACCCTTCTGTAATATTGAGTTGGAAGTGTCACCCCAGTCACCCCATCCCCTGGCCTGGGAATTGCCAAGCACCTGGACTCCAATTCCCAGCCTGCCAAGTGCTGACTCCTCCCTGGGGAGGGTCAGGACCATTCCCACAGGGTATTAAGTCTTGCACCAGAAAAAGGAACCCGTGGTTTTGGGTTTGCATGTGCGTTTCCTCTGTCTTCCCCCTGCCATGCTCCCAGCCACCCAGGACTGCGCCGTTTATTAAACATGGGCATTTAGTTTGGTCTAATCTGGTTTAATTGGAGTTCTTTGTGTCAGTGGAGTGGCTCGTATTAAGATTCTTCTTAACACCTTTCAGTCTTCAGTTGTCAGCACCATTTTCTCACCTAGCATCAGACAGAGAGCTGATCTCCAAAATATACAAAGAGCTCAAGAAATCAGTCATCAAAAGAACAAATAAGCCAATAAAAAAATGGGGTACAGACCTAAACAGAGAACTCTCAACAGAGGAATCTAAAATGGCTGAAAGACACTTAAGGAAATGCTCAACATCATTAGCCATCAGAGAAATGCAAATCAAAACAACTCTGAGATTCCATCTTACACCTGTAAGAATGGCCAAGATCAAAAACACTGATGACAACTTATGCTGGAGAGGATGTGGGGTAAAGGGAACACTTCTGCATTGCTGGTGGGAATGCAAACTAGTACAGCCCCTTTTGATATCAGTATGGCGATTTCTCAGAAAATTAGGAAACAACCTTCCTCAAGACCCAGCAATATTGCTGTTGGGTATATATCCAAAGGATGCTCAATCGTGCCACAAGGACATGTGCTCATCTATGTTCATAGCAGCTTTATTTGTCATAGTTAGAACCTGGAAGCAACCTAAATGCCCCTCGACTGAAGAATGGATTAAAAAAAATGTACATTTACACAATGGAAAAAAATAATGACATATTAAAATTGCAAGCAAATGGATGGAGCTAGAAAACATCATATTGAGAGAGGTAACCCAGACCCAGAAAGACAATTATCACATGTACTTACTCATAAGTGGTTTTTTAGACATAAAACAAAGAAAAACCAGCCTACAATTCACAACCCAGAGAACTTAGACAACAAAGAGAACTCTAAGATCTAATATACATGGGAAGCAGAAAAAGACAAGGTCTCCTGAGTATATTGAGAGCATGAGGACCATGGAAGAGGGTAGGAGGAGAGGGGGAAAGAGAGGAGGGAGCAGAGAAAAGTGTATAGCTCAATAAGAAAAAAAGGAAATCACTCGATTCATATTGGTCTGATCATAACACACTTTAACCATCTCACCCATTCCTACGTGTGCAGCCAATTCTGCAATTCACATTGCTGTGCAAAAATCCCAGAACATGTAAATCTATCAGCCCCTAAATTCATCTAACCCATGAAACAATATCCCAGTTGCCCCCAAGCCTGTCTGGTAGCGCTCTCTCTCTCTCTCTCTCTCTCTCTCTCTCTCTCTCTCTGTCTCTCTCTCCCTCCTCTCTCCCTCCTTCCCCTCTCATTCTGGTGACTCTGCAGAGTCATGCAGCTTCTGTCTCTCTTGACTGGCTCACTTTACTTGACATTGCTCAGATCCTCCAGGCTGTAACTAACTGTGTTTCCTTCCACTTTAGGGATAAGCACTGCTTTCAACTGACACGTTTTGTTTACTTGCTCATCCATCAGTGAATGAACGTCTTTGAGGATTCTCCCAGCTGTCCATGGTGACCCTGGGTTTGGCAGGATCCTTTTATCCTTCCTTCAGCTCCTCTGGATATATAGACTCTCATGTTTGTTTTCTTTCTGTTCCTGTGATGAAAACGCCTCAGCCAAAAACAACTCAGTGCAGAAAGGTTTATTTGACTTACAATTCCAGGTTACAGTTCATCACTGGGCGCAGCAGTGGCGGGGGGGGAGGGGGGAGGCAAGGACCGAAACAGGAACTTCAGAAAGCTACTCACATCATGTCCATCGTCAAGAGTAGGAGAGAAACAAGTGCACACATGTTTGCTTGCTTATGCCCAGCTGTTCTTCTACTCCTACAGTTCGGGTCTCCTGTCTACAGAATGACGCCAACCACAGTGGGCTGGGTCTTCTCCTCATTGTTAACATAATCAAGACAGCCCCCCACAGACACACTCAACATAGACAATCCCTTACTGAGACTCTTCCAAGGGACTCTAGGTTGTGTCAAGTTAATAATGACAGTTAGCCATCATGGCCTCATAGTACCACAGTCAGATTTTGTTTCTTAGTAACCTCCACGCTCTTTTCCTTAGCAACTGTGCTGTTGTGAAATATTAGTTTAAGATGTGTTCCATTCATTTATGCTGTGGACTGTTTGTTTGACGATGAAAAGATGTGTTCCATTCTTTTATGTTGCTTTTGTTTAGCTCTGTGCAGCTGTATTACTTTGCCTGCTTAAAATACCTGAGTGGTCTAATAAAGAGCTGAACAGTCAATAGCTAGGGAGGAGAGAGAAACAGGTGGGGCGTATAGACAGAGAAAATAAGTAGGAGAAATCTTGGCGGGGGGCTGAGGGCAAGGATCGAGAAAAGGAAAAGGAGAGGAGGGGTTAGTTACATAGCCACACAGTTGGCCCCGGAGTAAATAGAGAAAAGTAAAAAACTCAGAGGCAAAACATAGAAGAAGAGAAACAGCATAATTTAATTTAAGTTAGAAAAGCTGGCTAGAAACAAGTCAAGCTAAGGCTGGGTGTTCACAAGAATAAGTCTCCATGTATTTATTTGGGAGTTGGGTGGTGGGCCCCCAAGAGTTAAAAAAAAAACAATTATACTGTGCCATTTTCATTCCCACAAACACAGTACAAGGATTCTAGTTTCCTCACATCTTCACCAATCTTATCGTCCACTTCTTGATAACTGGAGCAATGAATTGCTATGATTTTTCATTTGTATTTCTAAGACGATAGAAAAGACATTAACATCTTTTTACATGTTTGTTGCCCCTTTGTATATCATCTAGGGGATGACCACCTTCCATCCGTGTTTAGATCTGGTCATTTGTCTTTCTGTTCCTGGATTGTAGGTTTCTTTGTTTTCTTGTTATTAGGCCCCATTGGATGTGTGGTTCACAAATATCATCTCCCATCTGCATGCTGCTGCTCTCTGTTAGTTTCCTGACACACAGCATTGAAACAAGACAGCTTTTAAAAGACAGGATCTCACTAAGTATCCTAGCTGGAACTCACTACAGAGTAAACCAGGCTGACTCCAAACTGGCAGAGATCTGCCTGCCTCTGCCCCAAGTGCTGGGATTAAAGGTGTGCGCCCACCTGACCTGAAACATATTCTAAAAGGAAACTGCTTTGTGAAACCGACGTCACCGTTCTGCCCAGGCACTGTAGCACCATACTTTCCTCAGCCCTCCCTCTGAAGGGACATCATTTATTACTCTGGCTACTGCCACACAAGAGTTTTGTGCATAAAAGTCATTTCTTCGTGTGTGTTGTGTGTGAATGTGGGGGGGAGGGCATGCGTGCACATGTGTGCATGTGAAGCCCAGAGGTCAACAATGGGATCAAATAATGTGAGCACTTTTATGTTTTTGATGCATCTTTTAAAATTTATTTCCTTTTCTGTGATCAACTTTATTATAATGGTTGTGGTCGGCTGAATGTCTACTGAACCCCTCAGCTCTGTTTTCTGACATGGTATCATTAGCCCTTCCCCCATAGGAATCACCACTGCATATGTGCACACATAGACCGAGAGAGGTCACATCAACTACAAGACCACACAGATAGTGATTGGTGGAATTAGCATTGGATGTTGTCTTCCTGAGTCCATGAAGGTTTTGAGACAGGGGTTTCAAGGTCTTCCTATGCAGCTCTGGCTGGTCAGGAGGAACCCGCTATGTAGCCCAGACTGGCTTTGAGCTTGCCATGATCCTTCTGGTTCTGTTCCTAGTGCTGGGATCATAGGTATACATAGCGACACCTGGGTGTGTGGCTAGCTTTCTAAGGGACTTTCAAAATATGCTCCAAAGCAGCAGAACAATTTTACATTCCCACCAGGAATAAGAAAAGGTGCAGGGTTTTCCACATCATCACTCACACTTTTCACACTTTTCTTTTTTCTTAGTCACACAAATGAGTGTGCGCTTGTTTCTCCTTGGGGTTTTGCACATCAGTGATGGCTACAGTGTTTAGCATCTCTTAAGGCTCACTGGCCATTCCTCCTGTCCTCTGGGGACAAGGTTTTCAGTCTGGTTATGAGATGTTGAGTTTCAAAGGTTAAGCACACATTCTGAGTCTCTTACCAGACATGATTTGTCTGGATTTGTTTCCATTCTCACTTTCTTGAAGAAGTCCATTGAAGAACAAACACATTTGTTTTGTCTGGCCCCTCCCTTCTGACAACTTAGCTGACCAATGAATTTACGGAAAGCCTAGCACAGAAATTTCACCCCTTTCTGCTTGGGGATCTGCCTATTTGGCATAGTTTGCCTTGTGATAAAAGGAACTTGTCCTCGGGAGGGGGAATACGCCCATGAGGACCCACCTGTACCAGAACTGAGCCTGCTAGATTAGGGAGCCAAGTACCAGCTGCAAAGCAGAAGCTATGATCTTCAAAGAGTTGTATGATGAATAATGGCTGCCATTCTTGCCCAAGCATGTTGGCTCCTTCCTGTAACCCAGCATTCAGGAACTGAGGCAGGAAGACTGTAGCCTTAAATAAATACATACATAAAACAAATAAATAAAAACAGCTAGATAATGTATAAAATGTATAAAGCAAAATCTTCCCTTAAAATCTCAAAATACTGTCTAGTCTTTTGAGTTCAAATATATTTTATGTAGATTCATATCACATTAGTATCACACAATCCAATAAAACCGTAACCAGATAAATTCAAGTCATAGGCTAAGTTACACCTCGCTATATTCTGTTCGTAACTGTACAGTGAGACTGCACACAGGCATGTGCAGATCCGCCACGTTTTCACAGATGGGAAGAGTTGAGAAGGGCAAAGGTCCGTGTGCACACAGATAAGCACCGGAGAAGTCAGGAAAGTTAGACCTGAAGCTTATCTCTCCAAGGGGAGAAAATATTTAGCTGTTTCTTACAGAATGCTGGGGAAAATATAGTTTGCAACATGGTAATCTTTTGCTACCTGTTGAGACAGGCTCTGCCCATGTCCCCCAGAATGTTTGTTTATCTCAGACTTTTCCCCAGAATGCTTGTTTATCTCAGACTTTTCCCCAGAAACCTTGAGCTTTGCTTCTAGGCCATAAAACTCATCCTTGAGAGAGACGTCACCTGTGCTTTATAGCAGCCTACGTGACTCTGTATTATCTTAGGGCCAGGCCAACCCCAACACCCACAGGCATTGTGTTTAACCTCAGTCATTCCCCCTAGAGCTCTTACCTTGAAGGTTGTTTCTGAGCCAACAGAATTCATATTTACAGAAGAAACCCAAGGTACTTTGTAAAGAGCTTCAATGTAACCACGTCTTCAGCTTTGTAGGACTCACAGTACTGTGCTAACTGTTAGTAGAAAACCTTTTTTTCCAAAATTGTGCTGTGCTTAAAAATGGTTGTAATGATATTTCATTTGTATTTTAATAAATAAAGTTTGTCTGAAGTTCAGAGAGCAAAACAGCTGCACTGATCAGCCTTAAAGACCAGGCAGTGGTGACACACACTTTAATCCCAGTAGCCACACTAGAAACATAGAAACTACTGCCATAGAAACAGGCAGTAGTGGTACGTGTAAGAGAGGAATATAAGACAGGAGGAGACAGCTCTCACACAATCTCAGAGGATTCCTGGAGGTAGGATCACCATTTCAGACTGAGGTAGAGGAAAGAGCCAGTGGCTGCTTCTAACCATCAGGTAGAACCCCAATTTCTCTCTCTGAGTTTTTATTAATTATGTTACACATGGCTAAAGTAAATGAACTAGCGTCAGACTTTTAAAGTTTGTTCCAGCACCAGTACCTAGGTTGAACTGAACCAAGTTTCATTCCTTCTCTCTTCATGGGCTATTTCCCTGACATCCAGAAAGCCTGTAGGTGCCTTTCACAGCTAATCCTTTGCTGCCTGTGTGCACAGGACTCTCTGCCCTCTACAGAAAGTGTCTTCTCTTTTGTGCTAAGTTTTGGCTGTGAAGTCAGGACCCCTGTGTTCAAAGCATGAGAAGGTAGTGGAAGCTAACAAACATACGAGCTCTGACCCAATCAGCCTCCCTCTGCACAGTCCACTCATGGGTGCATGGAAGACTGAAGCGCTGTCCAGCACACACCACTTTCCATCCCAGAGGAGCCTCTGTCTTCAAAGGGGAAGAATTTCTGAGAGCAGAAAAGAGTGGGCCTGTTTCTGCTGCTGAAAATCTTTGTTTTGTGTGTATCTGATTAGGAGACCTGGGGTGCTTAACAATCACGAGGCCCTGGTTGATGGCAGCTGGAAGTGTGAGTCACCTCAGATAGAAAGGCCCTGCATGAGTGCGACCACTGAGCCCCAGTGTCTATGCAGTGTCTCTTCCACGGGTACCCAGCGCTGAGAAAGGGGCTATAGTAAGGTGGGTCTACACTGGATCTTCTCTAGGTCCTACTGAGAAGTCTTTTATATGAGCTCTCAAACATATCTGACCAAGAGGACTTATTTTCAGTAGGCTTTATGTATTTAGAGAAATCTTAGGTTCACCCCAAAATTGAGAGACCACAAGGATTCCCATATCCCCACTGTGCGCATGAGTAGCCTCCCCTTTATTAATACCACAGTATGGTGCTTGTTGCAGTAAAGAGACTAGGGTGGCAAAGCCCACCCATCGTCTGCTGTTGGCATGATCAGTCACCTGAGTGGTTACATGGTCTGCGAGTCCCAAGTGATGTAGAAATCATGGGGAGGGAAGGGGTAGATTGTTGAACTTACATTTATTCACAGAACAACTGTTAGCATCAAAATACTGTACCTTGGTCTGGATTTGAGTTTATTGATTTTATTATACTATATGTATATTTCTACTCTTGTTTAAGGTACTATGTTTATGAAGCTCATTTAAAAATGTAACATAAAATTTAAAAATATAGATTAATGGTTAGTCATCTATAATAGACAAATTTATAGCCATATTAGTTAGGTTTTTTTTAGGTATACAAAGATATATTTCAAGTAGATAGGTAATCTTTAAATACCTCAAAGACCTACAGAATATGGCATTTAAAATGTTTTAAGAACTTAGGCTTTTCTCCACAGTGAGACACATCTGCTCCTGCCAGCACCAATTACTTCAAAGAGGATGATAGGCATCGAAGAAATTTGTTATGGAATTTGAGTTTATGGTTTCAGGGCCCTAAGGGCTCTCTGTATTTGGCCTATTCACCTCCACCTCCCCATCAGGAGAGCATGGTTCCTTTTACTTTCCTACAGTTGGGTCTTTTCTGGAATTAACCTATCACTGAATCCATCCGGAAGGTAGCCTCTGGATTAGCTTTGAAGTGTGCACCTATGTTTCCTCTGTGATATTTCATCTTTGCGTACTGTGTTTTAGTTACTGCTTTGGTTTCCTTTCCTGTTGCTTGTTGAGGGGAGGCCCCTAAACTGTACCCCTCATCTGGGCTGTACTTTACATCTCTCTCTTTTTTTTTTGGTTTTTTGAGACAGTGTTTCTCTGTAGCTTTGGAGCCTGTCCTGGAACTACCTCTTGTAGGCTGGTCTCGAACTCAGAGATCCTCCTGCCTCTGCCTCCCGAGTGCTGGGATTAAAGGCGTGGCCACCACCGCCCGGCTACTTTACATCTCTTGATCTACAATCAAAGATAGTGTTTGCTATCCCCACCTGTGTGCCTCTTATCTCATTTTATGTTTGCTCCTGCTGTTTTATTGCCAGAATTTCCTGTATAAAAATTAGTGTAAAAATCAGCTTTTTTGGTATGATATATGAAATATAAAAATATTTCCCATTTTTATGAAGAGTAGTTTAGCTATTTTTCAGTTGTCTATGTCATTTCAAGAAACTACTGCCTAGTGAAACAACACCTATCTTTTTTTTCTGATAATTTCAGTCCTTTCAGCTTTTACAATTATTTTATGGCCCCCTTTGAGCTGATTTACTAAGTGGTGTGAAGTAAGGGTCCAGACTAACTGTTTCTGCATGACAGCTGGCTATCCTGGCACCATTTGCTTGCTTGCTTTTAAAAACCTTTCCCCCGAGCAATTGTCTTTGGTTGATTTCTGGATCAGGGACTTGTTCCAGTAACCTTATATTCTGTAAGGCCCCTGCTTTCCTGAAGTTTGTTTCACATGTTTCTTTTAGGGGCTGTAGAGATGGTTCTATTATTATAAACTTTTAGGGGCTGTAGAGATGGTTCTATTATTATAAACTTTTAGGGGCTGTAGAGATGGTTCTATTATTATAAACTTGATGCCCAAGCTGAGGACCTGAGCTCAGATCCCAGCGCCCACATGATGGCCACAAACTACCTATTACTCCAGCCCCCGGGTAATTGGACACTCTCCTGGCCTCCCAGGGCACTGGCACCATGCAGCATACCCTCCCTACAGACACATACATCTAAGGAATTCCCAGGTCCGGGCTTGGAAACAGACAGGGTTAACTCCACTGTGAGACACACAGAAAACAACAACCAAAATTCATTTAGGTATCATTTATACTCGTTCCTTAATATAGTTTGCATTGTGAGCTGAAGCCAGGGTCTTATATAAGTATACAACCTACCCCTGAGGGGCATCGAAGCTCATAACGACCTCTTTAAATGGATTCAGGCAGCAACACTAAACCCTAAACAGTTGCCCCAAGGTGGAGACCGATGCAAGAATCCAAACCAGAGGTTGGCAAGGAAAGAGGCAGGAGGAGGAAGCCAACACCTGAGGTGGGGCCTGGAAGACACAGTGCAGGGGCCTCTACCCAAGCCCAAGGGCTCAGCTCTAGCTTGGTGAATGGTACTTTTCAAGTATATTCCTGGGGAAGATGGCTAAATATTAGCATTTTAGATAGGCATTATATATTCACAGGAAACCCCTAGCAACAGTCCCAACACATTTGCCAGGCATGTACTTTAAATGCCCCACACCGAAGAGTCGCAGTGAACTGCACAGGCCAGAATTTTCCACCCTAATTTACTGCAGGCCTGGCATCAGGGAAAGGTCTGTAGGTGGGATTAGCGCATTGTAAACTTGTGTTGCTTTTGCTGGGTCCCTCAACCAGAGCCACGCTCTTCACTCTTCCATGTAGCTTTGAAACTTGGAGTCCCTTCCCTTCCTCAGACCACCCTGACCCTGAAGAGTCCACTGAGGAGCTCCGGCTCCCCAGAAGTAGTCCTTGAGATCACTGAAGACATGATTCGCCACACAGGACACTTAGCCCCTTCCTTTCGGGGCTAGCACATCTGTTGTGTCTACTTCCACAAACGTCCCCACATGCGTTCCTCCACTTCTTTCCACTCTATTGAACGCTCTTGATCGTGGACATCTCTGGACACTTGCTCTCTGTCATGGGGGGCGGGGGGCGGGTAGCAGTGAAAAGCCCTACCGCGGCAGCTGCCAGGAGACCACCGATGGTGCTGTTGTTGGCAAGCATTGAGCCATTAGGAAACAGCTCTCTAATAAAATGCAAGCTCTCTGCCTGGAATCTTTGAGGATGTCCAAGAAATATTGTCACCATTTAAACCTGGAGGAGGCCTTGTGCAAAATGCCTAAGGGAGATTGCTGGCTCAGCTCTCAATCCGCCATAAAACTGACACATCCATTTCCAAACACATGAGAGTGAGAAAAGAAACATTAATGCTGTCAGTATATCTTAGCTTTTACCTCTTTAGCTGGTCGATTTTAATGAAATGTTACCATTTGGTTTCTATAATTATCTGATGGAGAGGAAGAGTCGGGCAGAAGGAAAGAAAAACTGTTGTGACGTCAGGACAAGGAGAAAACCCTGAAGCGGAATGACAGAACGGCTAAGAGGATGCTATTGGGTCAGTACTTTAAAGCTTGCACCGCTACTCACCAGGCTGGTGAGTACCCTGGACATAGGATTTGGAGGAATTGATCTGGAACTGATCTGGATCTGACCTGGAAGCTTCCTCCCTGAGGACTAGCTCTTTATAGCATCTGAGGTCAAGAGATGAAGCAGTCAACAGATAAACATACATGCAAACACTAAATTGGACAAGTGGCTCACCCCTTCAGACTTACTTCACCTATTGTAAACTGGAATGATGCTCACCTACACCGTGGGGTTGGCGAGATAAAGTAACCAAACAGAACAGTTAGCTCTCCAGCACAGTGGAGGAAATATGGAAGGGGCACAGAGGATGGAGTGGGTCACTGTAGTCATTCATCTCCTACACTTTCATGCATCTAGTCTCTCTCTTTGGTGTCCAAGGATATGTGTGGTGGTAGATTTTGGTGAGTTTGAAAAGGGCTAGCTGAAGATACCACATACCCTGGACATAGGATTTGGAGGAATTGATCTGGAACTGATCTGGATCTGACCTGGAAGCTTCCTCCCTGAGGACTAGCTCTTTATAGCATCTGAGGTCAAGAGATGAAGCAGTCAACAGATAAACATACATGCAAACACTAAATGAACCCAACAGTCTGTTATTTATAGATTATATATATGCATATATGTGCCAACAATTGAAGAATAAGAGGCCATGAATTTGAGGAGTTGGAGGTCAAAGGAAGAACTGGAGATCGGGGGGATTTTGTAGAATATTATATTTACTAGGCAAATATCTGTTACATTTGTTTATGCTGCAGAATATTACTTTAACTGTGTAAAGGTATGTTATTTTTCCTCATAGTGCATTTGTTTAATGATGTAAGGATGAGTAATTATTAAAGATATGTTGTATTTGTTTCACCTTGCCCTCCTAAGGCACCTGATTGGTCTAATAAAGAGCTGAGTGGCCAATAGCTAGGTAAGACTGGTGGGCAGAGAGAATAAATAAAAGGAGAAATCTGAGCTCAAGAAGAAAGAGGAGGAGGAGAGAAAGAGGGAGATGCCTGGGGCCAGAGGCCAGGCAGCCATCAGCCAAGAGACATAGAGACAGCAAGAAAGTAAGAAAAGGTAAAAATCCCTGAGGCAAAAGGTAGATAAAGATAAACAGGTTAATTTAAGTTAAAAGAGCTAGCCAGAAATATGCCTAAACTAGTCCAAACATTCAAAACTAATAACAAGTCTCTGTGTCATGATTTGAGAGCTGGTTGGTGGCCCAAAACAAAGAACCCAGTACAAGGAATAGTGTGGTAATTTGAAGGAGAATATCCCCCAAAGTCTCATGTATTTAAGGACTTGGTCCCCAGTAGATGGAACTGTTTGGGGAAGATTAGGAGGTGTGGCCTTGTTGGAGGAGGAGTGGCCTTTGTTAGAGGAGGTGTGGACTTGTTGGAGAAGGTGTGGCCTTGTTGGAGGAGGGGTGGCCTTTGTTGGAGGAGGGGTGGCCTTGTTGGAGGAGGGGTGGCCTTTGTTGGAGGAGGTGTGGCCTTGTTGGAGGAGGTGTGGCCTTGTTAGAGGAGGTGTGGCCTTGTTGGAGGAGGGGTGGCCTTGTTGGAGGAGGTGTGGCCTTGTTGGAGGAGGGGTGGCCTTGTTGGAGGAGGGGTGTCACTGGGTCACACCTTGAGGTTCTGAAAGACCAGCCCATTCCCAGTGTGCCTCTCTCTGCCTCCTGGTTGTGAATCAACATGTCAGCTCTCATGTTGCTGCTTCCCTCTGTCATCATGGACTCTGACCCTCTGAAACTGTAAGTCAAATTAAACACTTTCTTTTGTAAGTTGCTTTGGTCATGGTGCTTTATCACAGCAATAGAAAAGTAACCAAGACAGATAGAAATAGTCCTAACAGCCTTGCTTCATGCCAGGAGTGATGGAGTGCACCTTTAATCCCAGCACTCAGGAGGCAGAGGCAGGCGTTTCTCTGTGAGGTTGAGGCCAGCCTGGTCTGCAAGAGCAAGTTCCAGGACAGCTGTTACACAGAGAAACCTTGTCAAAAAGAAAAGGAGGAGGAGGAGGAGGAGAAGGAAAACAAGGAGGAGAGGAGGAAGAGGAGGACAAGGCAAAGAAGGAGGAGGGAGAAGGAGGAAGACAATAGGAGGAGAAGCATGAGAAGGTGGGGCCTTGTTCACAAGGGTTGGGCTCTCATAAATGGCTAAAAATAAAAGACCCAGGAGAACTCCTTCATCCCTCCCACCGCGAGGGACACAGTCACCAGTGAACTAGGAAGCATGTTCTCGCCAGATATCAAAGCACCCAGACCTTGAACTGCCCAGCCTCCCAAACTGGAAGAAACTGGTCTAAGTGGTGTGGTTCTTTGTTATAGCAGCTCTCATATGAACTAAGACAGGAAACAGAAACGCAAAGTCATAAACAAGTACATGGGATCACACCCATGTTCCAGAAACAGACCACACAGAAGTAAAAAGGAAATTATAGGAACGCCTCTCTTAACAGTAATTTCCCTAAGATTTTTAATTAGGGGTTTCATTCTCCTTTTTATATAGAAGAGAAAGGAAAAGATTTGTAGGTTTGCTTTCCCGTATGACAAATCTCCATCTCTGAGAGCATCAAACTCCTTCCTGCATCTCTTCCCCACTCCCCCACCTCCCTACCCCCCCTGCTGCATCGCTGGTCCTGCCTGGGGCAGGATGACATCAAGGGGCAGGATTGTCTGGTTGCTAAGCTTCTGTTTGGCTGTACCGCACCCTACCCAGGAGATGGATTGTGCCTCACACTTAGCTATCTGAACAAAACTGGAATAAGAGAGAATGGGGAAGCAGGCTGAAGTCAGATCCTGGTCCTTGTCCAGAAAGTGTGCAGGTTCTAAGCAAGGACAGATCCCGATACATTTCACTTAGATACAAGAGCTGTAGCAGTAACCTTCCCTGAGGAAGTTCTTTGCGGCTAAAGTTAGTCAGTAGCATCATGTAAGGTAGATTTCCTGCCTTGAGTCAGTCTGAGTGTGAGCAGTCTTTGTAAACTGAAGCAAATGGTTGCTGCCTTTTCGTTCCTACAAATGTCTTTGATTTCCTTTTCAGCGGCATATCCGCCTACAGCATCTGTTGTCCATTGGAAAGTCTAAATTAGAGAGATAAGCTGGATGTGGCCAAGTGTGTACCACCCGCACACATGGTGCTCAGTTACGTGTCAACTCACACCTACACACAACTTTACATAGGTGCAACACGCAAGAACTCATTCTTATCAAATCCCACCCTAAGTAAGAGAAGCATAGTCTTCACAGATTAAAGGAAAATGTTTCTGTATGTGTGGGCATGTGTATGAGTGTGCATGTACACAAATACACACACACATTTCAGATACTGTTTCAGGATACACCTACAGTGTAAGCGTCATAAGGCAAAAACGTGTGTTTTGTAGTAAGTTTTTGATACTTTATGAAAGACTATATATGTAATAAATTATTTCATTTGCTCAAGATAATCTTTAATAATCAGTTGTCTTTTACTGAAAGTCAAATATTAATTATCACTACTATGGGAAGTGGACAGTTGGTTGCTAACAATGCTCGCCCGTGTTAAAGTACAGAACTTTATGCAAGCTCCCATGTGGATTTGTACCTCCATGGAAATACAGACTTTTTTTTTTTTAAATATGTGTGTATATTTGCCTACATGCATGGTTGGTACCCAAGAAGGCCAGAAGAGAGCATTGTACTTGAGTTACAGATGGTTATGAGCTGCCAAGTGGGTGCTGGGAATCAAACCTGGGTCCTCTGGGTGACTAGCCAGTGATTTTAACTGCTAAACCATCTCTCCAGCCCCTTGGAAATGATTGTTAAAGATTTATTCTAACTCATCATCAGCTCTAAGGCTGAAATGCTGACCCATCTTTGTTGCTAGTCGAGGTAAGATGCTTCTTAAGGAAGCCCATGCTTCCCAGTGGCCATGTGCTGGAGAATTCTGATTAGATTAGGGCTAGGGATGAAAAGTCAGATGATGTTGGTCAGTATGCCATAGTTCAAGGGTCTTCAGGGATGAGAAAACGGTAGCTTTAGTTTCTTCTCTAGATACTGTTACTGAGCTTAACTTTGTTTCCTCTGCTGTGGCTTGTTCTCTGAGGTTAGTTTTAACTGGTGGCTGGGGTTGAGAGGTTCACTGACCCACCGTTCAGGGTGTTTTAATTCCTCTGCTTTGAACCAGCTCGGAGACCACAGGACCCCTTCAACCCTTCCACTCTCTTTTCCTTGTTGACACGTCTCTGTCATCCCCTCCCCACTGACTCAAGCAATTCCTAAACAAGAGCTAAATATACTCTCCTTGGTGGAAAAGAACCATCTGGAATCCTTTCTCTTACCTCAGGATCTTGATACACTGTCATAAGAAGCAATAGAAAAAAATAAATTTCACTTACAGGAAAGGAGGAAAAAGTAATTAGCTCATCCTCAGTCCTACACGCAGAGACAAGGCACACACCCCTGTCAGTAAGAAAGCTTAGACTTGAGAGATGAGAGGATTCTGAGAGAATCATTAGCTTCCCATGTCTTTGTTCTTTCCACCAAAAATGAGGAACACTGGGTAATGTTTCCAGCAAGTGGCTTTTTCATTAACCCCTTATTGCAGAGAGAGAGACAAAGACAGAGACAGACACACACACGGGGCGGGGGGTACATGGTCAGAGTAAAAGAAATGATAAACAAGAATTAAGAGTTCTCTTGAGAACGCTTTTCACTTGGGGCAACAGAATAACGGTCCCTGCACTCATGGTGCCCACTGGCATGAATATCCACTTAGTATTTAGTTTGTTGGATTTCTTGCTTCCAGATCCTCCTGGCCAAATTTATTGCCCATGGCTGAAGAAAGGATTTTTTCCCCCATGAAACTTGTTTTGGCTTGAAGTAAAGTTCAAATAATATTTACCAAGATTATTAAAAAACTCTAAAGCTTTTTTTCTTCTTCAACATCCAGGGATGGAATGTCAGAAAGTGTTGACAATAATTTTTTAAATTAATATTTTTGGAAGAATTTTCTTTAATAAAAGATCAAATAATTACCGCAATGCTGGAAGTGGGCGGCTGACCGGTAACAATGCCTGCCCACAATGAAGAGCAGGACTTCATGGAAGTTTGGGGGCAGCTCTGTGCCCGGTGGAAATACAGATTCGCTGCTTAATGAGGAATTAAAATTCTTATTCTACTTATGCTCGGCTCTAAGGCCTCAAAACCACCTTTGCTGCTCACAGAGGGAAGAATGCTTCCCAACGGAGCGCACAGCCCACACAGCTTCTCGATGGCCACACACTGGGGAACTCTGCTCTGCTTATTAAAGACAACAACTGCAGCCTGTTCTACACTCCGCAGTGTTCCTTTCTTTCAACATCCAGCCAAAGAAGTTGGTGTGATGATGCATGCCTGCAAGCCCAACACTTGGGAAGTGGAGGCAGGAGGATGCCTGCAAGCCCAACACATGGGAGGTGGAGGCAGGAGGATGCCTGTAAGCCCAACACTTGAGAGGTGGAGGCAGGAGGATGCCCGTAAGCCCAACACTTGGGAGGTGGAGGCAGGAGGATGCCCGTAAGCCCAACACTTGGGAGGTGGAGGCAGGAGGATGCCTGCAAGCCCAACACATGGGAGGTGGAGGCAGGAGGATGCCTGTAAGCCCAACACTTGAGAGGTGGAGGCAGGAGGATGCCTGTAAGCCCAACACGTGGGAGGTGGAGGCAGGAGGGTCAGGCCTTCAGAGGAGCCCTTCAACTATAACGGGGGTTCAGGTCCAGCCGGAACTACACGGGACACTATCTCAAAACAAACAAGCAAATGAAAACTTCCAGCCAGGGCAGAGGGTTGTGGAACAGAGCGAGGCTGATGAAGCCCTAGATACAGCCGAATCAACACCACTTGGCCCCAAGGAACTGACGCTTCTGAGGCTCTGTCAGGGTTGTGTGAGCTTCCCGTGCCTGACACCTTCCAGTTTTATTCCCCGTTCTGTAGGCCATCTTCTCAGGCTCCATGTCCTCAGATGTTCATGCTGAGCTCGGCAAAGCACTGCCCCCTCCCCTTTAAAATGCGTGCCCCATGTAGGAGCGACCCAATGCTAGGTCCCACGAGGCATGACTGATGTTCTGCAACAGCCATTTGCTGAGCTCCCACAAATGGAAGCCGTGTCTAGGCGGATCCCCATTTGCTGAGCTCCCACAAATGGAAGCCGTGTCTAGGCGGATCCCCAACCCAGCTCCTGCTCAGCTCCCAGTAACCCCACTGTGATCACCAAGACACACAGGATGAAACTTGGCATCAGAATGCCGGGCTGTCGAGATGGCAGGGAAAGGTGCGTGCTGCAAAGTCATGGCACCCGAGTTCTGTCCTCACGTGGTAGGAGAGCACTGACTCCCTCAGACTGCCACATATGCCGTGGTGTGACATGCGTGGACACACACATGCACAGGCACATGCTTGCACATATACAATCACTGAATAAATGAATGAATGAAATGTAATGTTTTAAAAATTAAGAACTTGTTCCTCTTCTGGCTCCTTGCCATCCTTCTGCCTATTATAACAGTCATGGAGAATCCCGTCTTCCAAGTCTATGCTCTCTGGTAGATTCCAAGTCGGAACAGAAGCATCCTGGGGTTGGTGAGGGAGACTGTGAGCAGGCCATCCCACATATTATCAGCTGGCTTGAGTTTCCTTCTCTCATTATTTATATCTTTTTCCTAAAAAGAAATATTCTGTTTCTCAAAAAGTTTTCTTTCCCACTCTTGAGAGTTTGGTCTAGTGTGCAGAGACCACCTACTTGGCTAGTCTGAGACATCACCTACACCGGCTAGAGATGCTATACCTCTTCATGGCCAGGCATCAGGAGTGACCACAGCAGTGACAAAGACAAACCCTGCATGTTAGTCATGGTTCTCCATGGAGATTGTAAACTGGCCAAGGATGTAGTCTGTTAATTCAATAATGGCTACCTCACACTGGACAAGATGAGAATCTGGAAGTTTCTCAGGCTGCAAGGCTGGATGCCTCAGCTGTCCCAATCTGATGCTGAGGACCAGGATACCTAGACGGCTGATGGTCTTGGGTCTGCATTGCAATCCCTGAGATGCCACCACAGTCCTCCCAGACTGACGAGTGGGTATTTATTCCCATTTCAAATAATCTGATCAAGAAAATCCTCACAGGGTGTCCAAGGGCTTGTGTCTTAGCTGATTTTAGATGTGGCAGCCCAGACTGTCCATCACACCCTGCTTTATCAGAACAGACGGGAGTGAAAGCAAACAACGGACGGAGGGATGGGCTCAAGGCATCTGTCAGCTCAAAGAGCCAGAATCAGTTCTCTCTGAGAGTCTTTCTTTCATCTCAGAGTGGACAAAGTGGGGGCCCTAAATGCTCTCAGTGTCAGATGGGAATCACTGGGAGTGGCCAGACCTACACTGGAATCCTAGCTCCCTTGATAGTGGTCTGAACAATCCCGATGAGGTTAGCTTCTCTGAGTGCACCAGGACAGGAACCCTGGCTCCTTGAGTCATCCTAACGACCTGAGTCAGGGCTTGCGTGGCCTTGGCACAGTGCCTGGTCCACATTTCAGCTTCCATGTGTGCTAGGCTAATGTGTTCCTCTTGTTCTCACTTGGTATAGCGCTCGCTGATCCCAGAAAACAAACATCCAGATATACTTGGGAAAGGAAGAAGTCAAAACTGAAAGATGAACCTACTCCAACAAATCTGGGAAATATGACTAGAACAGCTATCACTCATGAGCCCATTGTCCCCAACAGGCTAACCTCCTTGCCACCTAGCATTCAGGATTCTCCCAAATCCAGAATCACAGAGAGCTGACATGTCTGAGGAGAATTCAGAGTGTTACTTTTTAAAAGACGTGGCAAACTTAGAGAAGACCCAAACAAACAAAGGCACAGATTAAGGAACTCTTAGAAGGACCTCTACAGGACAGTTTTCAAAGTGAACGAAACAGCTATCAAACCAGAGGGAAAAATCTAAACTATGGAGGAAAAAAAAATCGGCAAGGAAATTGAAACACTGGAAAACACCCTTCATGGAGCCAAGTCCGAGTTACAGGGACAGAAGGAGGGAGCCAACAGCAGAGTAAAAGAATCTGGAACTGGACAGGGCAGGCTATATGGAGTCAAAGCCACTAATGTGGAGCTGAAGTTCTGGATGTGTCGGGAGACTCGGGTGTCCAGTCTGACATTTCCATCCTCTCCCTGACTCCTCAGAGATGACAAACACTAACGCCTCTGCACCTGTCCTGTTGGTAAAGGGACTTCAGAATTCACACATCCTCACCCTGGCTTTCGGGTCTGTTTGTCTCAGAGTCTTTAGGTCAAAACATCTGCATAAGTTCTAGAAAGAGGACAGGAAGATGGCATCACCCCTTCCGAGAGGGAGGAGAAGTGCCAGAACCTCCCCCGGCTCTGCTTCTACCCTTGCCATTCCTGCTCACCCCTGCAAGCTTCCTGCTGCAACCTTCCCTGACCAGAGGCACACGGGAGGTGCCCAGTCACAGCCACTGCATTGGTCGCAAGTCAGCCCTTCTGCAGGTCTCTCCTGCCTTTGTCCTGACCCTCTCTCCCTACTCCATTTAGCTTTCACCTCATGAACCCAGAGTTTCCTGGCTTCTTTTAACTCCTGACTCCAATTTCACCCTCTTTGCCAGGCCCTGGGCACTCCCAGCCACATCAAGTGCCTGGTCTGGCCCCCATTCTTCTTCCAGGCTTCCCAGGGCTCTGATAGTCTTGACTCTCCTTTGGATCCTGGCATCTTGGCCCTTAATTGTTCTGCCCTTAATTGATGCACACTCACCAAGCAGCTAAGGTCGTGCATCTGCCCCAGTGCTGTATTTCCTAGACATTCTAGTGCAGACAGACCCAGCTCCGTGAAGTCTCTGAGCGTAGCTAAGAGGACACAACATGCGAGGGACAGTTAGAACTCTGTGGTTTAGAAAATAAGGAAGGAGAGAAATACTTGGGTAACCTGTTATCCAGACTTTGAAGTCTTTGTAGGAAAAGCCTCCCAATACCCACTTACTTCCTTCTGCTCAAAGAAACTGCCGTTCCAGAGCATAAATACTCAAGATGGGATCCCCCAGATCTTTCAGATCTGTATATCCTCTCAAAACTGTCAATCATTTCAAAGCTCCGAGTCGTTTTCCTTACTCTCCTGTTTCATATTCACTAATTCATTTACTTAACATAGTGTTCTTGGTACTTCAAAATACATAATTTATGGCATGATCATATATTAAAAACCTATATGTCATTGATCAACAATGGGCATTATTCCTGAACCAATGCTTGTCTGAACCTGGGGATGCTTATGTCAAGATGAGAAGATGAGAAGAACAAGGCTTTATACCAACAGAGCATGGAAAACTGGCCGCAAGTGGGGGAGACACAGGCATGCCACCCAACCAAGTGAACAGTGCATGCCTGCTATGCCCATTCCTACATGACAAAGACACGGGTTCTCAGACCCTTAATGCCCTGGCATGCCTAGAAAATTGTAATTTTATAAGGTACATTGATAAATAGAGCTGGCTGCTTGGAGCAGGACATAATTGTCCCCAGACACTCAGCTGTCCGAGACTCAAGGCAGCCGCCTGGAGGAGGAGGCATCGGTATATCGCATCTGTAACTCCTCTGAAACCCATCAAAGGTTCTGGCAAACAGGCGAGCACTAACCAACTCAACATTTCTGAGTTCCTACAAACTTTGTGAGGCAACAGGGAACGTCTACCCACTACACTAGGAATTTGGAATATAAACATGAACAACACAGAGAATGACCTCTGCCCCCAGGAGTTCTAATGTGAGGACACAGCACACACACATATTAGATGCATACATAAGCACCTGCTACAGCTCTTGGGATGCATGGATTGAAGACATAGAGCAGAATGAAGATACAGAGCGAGGCTGGGGGATAGGAAGTGAACAGAAAAGTAAATGGAGTGGACAGGAAGTGGACAGGACAGGGGAAGTGGCTAGAACAGGAAGCAGAGAAGAAAGGAAGTAGAGAAGACAGGAAGTGGAGAAGACAGGTAGTAGAACAGGAAGTGGAGAAGACAGGATGTGGAGAAGACAGGAAGAAGAGAAGACAGGAAGTAGAGAAGACAGGAAGTAAGGAGGAAAGGGAATGAACAGGATAGGAAGTGCAAAGGACAGGCTGCTGCCTTACAGAAAAAGTAAACAAAGACTTGGAGAGAGTGAGGTTCTTAGTCAATTCCAGGCTGTAGAGAAAGCAAGAACAAAGACCTTCTGAGGAGAGAGTGTTTCATGGCTTTTCCTGAAATAACAAGGAAATCCAACTGGTGTAGAACAAAAAAGGAAGGAGAAACAGGAGCCATACCAAGGAACAGCTGAAGTTATAAAACCAGAAAATGTCAAACTCAACATCAGTAGAGGAAAGATAATAAGAAGAGAAACTAATGAAATGCAGACATATAAGGGTTCAATGAAATGAAAAGCTAATTCTTTAAAAAAAGATGAACAAGATAGAAAAAATCTTGGCCAAATTCACCAGATAAAGAAGACCTAATTAGAGAAAATTATTGACAAAAAGGAGAATGTACACAATAATACTGAAATCTGGATGATAATGAGGAAATATGTTGAAGATGTATTTCAATAAATTAGAAAATCTTGAAAAAAAGTACGTATTTCTAGACATATATCATCTACTGAAATTAAACCAAGATAATAGAAGATATGAACAACCTACAGAGATCAGGGAAAAACAGTGAGAAACAGTAACAAAGTCTCCCAACAAACAAAAAACAAACAAACAAGGACCACATGGATTTGCTGTTGAATTCTACTGAGACTGTAAGGAAGAATTAATAACCAAAACTCCTCAAAATAGTTCAAAAATCATAAAGGGAAGGAATGCTTCCAAACTCAGTCTATGAAACCTGTATTACCCAGATACTAAAACCAGACTAAGGACACAGTGAAGGGAAAACTACTGACCACAGAAAATAGACATAGAAATCCTCACTATAACCCCTGCAAACTGATCTCAGCAACACGTTCTATCTCAACACCATGACAAAGTTGGCTTCGTTCTAAAAATGCAAGGATGGTTCAACATATGACATTACTAAAGGTAGAACAGTGTATAAAAGGAATTAGTGACAAATATTACATGATGATAACAAACACAAAAATATCAATATGATGAAATTCCTGAAAAATGGTAACAGAAAGGCAATGATTCAGCATAATAAGGTTTATTCACAGCAACCCTGCAGCCACTGTTACACTGAATGGGTAAACTGGAAGCATGTCCTGTAAAATCAGAAGACAAGTGTGTCTACCCTCAGCACTCTCAACAGAGCAAAAACTCTAAAGAGAGAACTAGAAAAGAATCATAACATTCATATAGAAACACAAAGACCCTAAATAATCAAGTCAGTCCTGAGTACCAAATACCAGTGGTGGAGGGCTCACAATGTTAGGCTTCACATTATATACATGGCCACCATAGCAAAACCATCACGGTTCTAATACACATGCACACACACACACACACACACACACACACACACACACACATGCAGTAACACAGGGTTCAGGTGATCTAGGCTCTCTGATGGAGAAGCCACAGCACCCTATAAGCTCAGTGTGAGGGAAGAGGAACCTGAAGTGACATTTTCTACACACACTATCAACATTCACACTCAGACCAGAGGCAGGCTGTGCCATCCCTCTGGGCCTCATCCAGGCAAAAGAACAAACAAAAAACTTTGCCATTACCCATGGTTCTGAGGCTTTGGTCCTTGATGTGGCCATGCCCATGTCCATACATACACTCATTCTCTCAGGACACCAGTTGGTCCCTACAGGTTCACACATCTGTTCCCAACATCCACATGAAGACCCACAACTGTCCATAACTCCAGCTTCTGGGGGATAGAATCCCTCTTCTGACCTCTACAAGCACAGGCATGGACATGGTAGACATGGTACACAAACATACATTCATGCTAAATACTCATACACATAAAATAACAAATTTTTAAAGAGAAAATGTGGTACAATTTACAGGTCCAAACAAACAACAATAGAGTATTGTTGCCACTTTCACGAATATATATTCGTGAGAGAGAGAGAGAGATCATCATCATGAGCAAAATAAACCAGACTCAGAAAGGAAAACATTTCATGTTTTCTGCCATACATGAAATCTAGGGATTTCTTTTGTTTTGTTTTGAAGGCATGAAAGTAGGTGTGTTGCTCAGGAAGAAGCTGGGAGCCAAGGAGACAAGGTAGGGAGGGCAAAGGGATCAAATGCCTGACAACAAAACCCATACACGCAATAGATATACGCTAATAGAACAGCTTAAAAACCTGTTTGTGATGGGGGATTTCATGACTACACATGTCAGCTGACGGGTCCCATTCTTCACCTCTCCACTGAGCCCCAAAGAACCTTGCAATGGCCTCTTCTGGTCAAAGGGCTAAGTCCCTTGGATAAGGACACTTTTTGACATGACAAAAGAAAGCAGACATTCACACAATACTTAAGGAAAAACAGCAATAAGACCAAGGTACCCAAGGCACCCAGAAGGCAATGTTCCTGGTCTCCAGCAAAACCACCATGTAGAAGGCTGCCCCCAGATTTTCCTAAGGAACAGAATAACCTGTGATCTCAGTAAAATGACTGAATGTTCGTCACATGCTCCTTTGCTGCCCCCTCAGTATCCCGACTGATGAATCTTTATCAGTGCCTGTCCCCACCAAAGCCCAAGCCGCTCTCCTCACTCTGGGGAGGGAAGGGGTTAAGGGGGCACAATGACATTCTCTCCCAGTCAACTGTCAAGGTCACGACATCTCCCTGTGTTCCTGCTTCCCGACTCTGAAAAGCCCCCTGGCTGTGAGCAGAGGACCCCTGTGAGAAGGTGCCAGCGACCCCTCTGCCTGGCCCTTGTCTGCCCGCCCGCCTTAGAAGGAAACGATGCTCGCAGCGTTTCTGGTTTCCATGCTGTGCCGGATTGGAACCTCACCCAGCTCAAGACAGAATAAATTTACCCCTGCACAAATCTCTTGATCATTTCTCCTTCAAATGTGGGAGAGCAGCACTGAAAAGGTGGGAAGCGCGGAGCACATCGTAAATCCAGGTACGCTGGAACCGAGGGCTGCAGGAGGCGCATAAAGGCATCTCTGTGTTTTCATATTATTTTCTGTTTAAAATCGACATGTGTGGTTCTGGACAAAGACGTTTTAGTGTGGAGGAGAGAGGGCTCAGTGTCTCTCTTTCTGGAAAAGTGGAGGGGTGTCAGGGAGACACTGCTGAGATGGGCTCCGGGGAGGAATCTACAGGAAACTAAAAATAAAGCCAAGGGCTTTCGAATAACTCTTCTTGGGAACTACATCCAGGCATCCAGTTTCCCGAGATGCCAGCTGCTGGCTTCTGTGTGGCAGTGACTTCTGCATTGCGGCTGTCACATCTGAATGGGGACAGGTATCGGGCTTCCCAGGCTCCCCCATGCGGTGGGAGTATTAATTGCCACTTAAAACTCCCCAACATGGGTGAGATTATCAGAGCCCTGTGTTTTCTTTAAAACACTTGCAGTGGTTAAAGGGGTTGGAAGTGTGTTTCAGCGGTTGAGAGCACTTGCTTCTCTTGCAGAGGAACCGCATGGTGGTTCACAACCATCCCTGACTCCAGTTCCAGGGCATCTGACACACTCTTCTGATCCCCATGGGCACCAGGCATGCACATGGTACACATACACACATGCAGGCAAAACTTACATACATAAAATTAATAAGATCCAAAACATCTATCTTTAAGGAGACAAACATGTCCCTGATGCTGCCTGACAAGTCAGCTCAGCTAAACTAGTGGGCTCTATGTTCAGTGAGAGACCCTGTCTGAAGAAGCCAGGTAGATGGCACCTGAGGAACCGCACCTGAAGTTACCTTCTGACTTCCACATGCAAGCACACCCATTCACACATGCATAGCACAGAGCCAACTGTGCATATGGCCCTGTGCATCAGAGCACACACTGACCCACACTACCAGGCTGCAATTCTGACACGGTCCTACACAGTACCAGCTTCTGTCTCTCGGGTAAGCTAATGGATGTCCCCATACCTTGGTTTCCTGCTCTACCTGTCCCTACCGACTGTTGTGAGGATTGAATTAGATGATATCTAAAAGGCACTTGCAGTGAACTAGCTCAACATTCTGATGCATTTGCCATCTGGTCTAGTCAAGGCTCTTGAATAACCCAACCTTCCGAGTCTGCTAGTGTCATGGCTTGAAGACCAAATGTCCCCCAGAAGGATCACGTGACGAAGACTTGGTCCCTGGCTGGTAGTATTCTGGAAGGTAGTACAAACACTACTGTGGGAGGTCCTTCTGTCTATGTGTTGCTTTTGTTGGTTAATGAATAAAGAAACTGCCTTGACCTGATAGACTAGAACTTAGATAGGTGGGGAAGACTAAACTGAATGCTGGGAGAAAGAACTGCAGAGTCAGAGAGAAGCCATGGAGCCGCTGGAGATAGAAGCTGTGAACTTTACCCCGTAAGCCACAGCCATGTGGTGATACACAGGTTAATATAAATGGGTTAAATTAATATAAGAGTTAGCCAATAAGAAGTTAGAGCTAATGGGCCAAGCAGTAATTTAATTAATATAGTTTGTGTGTGATTATTTTGGGTCTAAGCTAGCCGGGCAGCCGAGAACCAACAAGTAGCTCTCTCCTTCTACACACTGCAAAGTGGGAGTCCAGCTAGAGGAGCTAAGTCACTGGAGGTGTCTCTCTGAAGGGTGTGTGTTCTCCGCTTCTTGACATCTGTGACCCCTGAGGATCTGCAGTAATCTCATTCTGTGGCAAGCACATCAGTTATTGTCGACAGTTCTGAGTTTCTAGAAAACAAATTACAAAGGAAAAATATTTCTACTTTCTTGACCCAGGCACAGATTTCCCTTTTGAGGTGAAAGATTTAAGAGGTCATGACCGCACAAGGAGGAAGCCAGAGGTAAGAGTGTAACAGTAAGCAGGGCATGGAGTTGGGAGAAAGAAGCAATGGTGTCCTGGGGGAGACAGAGGAGAGGAGAAAGGAATGGATCTAGCTAAGTACATCGTATGCATGTACAAAAGTGTCAAAGAAGTAAACAGGAAAGGAAACTTACATTCATCCAACCTCTTTGGAAGAAGTAGAAGGAGATACCATGGAACTAGTGGGGTGGCAAGCAACAGACTCAAGGGGACAAAAATAAGGAAGCACTGGGGAAGGCATGTTCTTCGGCGTCACACTTGTGGCTAGCCTTGGGAGGTAGTGACATGATACAGGGAGAAGGGTTATGGTACAAGAAGCAGATAAAGGGATGAGAAAGAGGAAAGGACATGGCGGGAGAATGAAGAACTCGCGTGTGCAGAGGACAGAAGACCATGCACCACAAGGGTACAGTGCTGGTGAAAAGTGCTTCCTGGTTAGGGGTCCATTTGGGAGAAACAGCTGTCTGTTCCATGAAGAGAGCAGATGTCTCCCTTAACCACAGCCAGGGAATCTACAAGACAATGAATATCAATGCTGCTTCAGCAGGGCATCAATGTTCCACTTTTACTCTGCATAGCCATGTCTAAATTCAACTTTTTGGAAAACCCATGGTATCTATAAAGTTTCCTCTGGCCTCCCAGTGGGTACCCAACTTGTCTTGGCTAACATCTCAAACAGGGACTCGAAGGTGAGGTGAGAAGAGACATAGCCATGCAAAAGGCAAGACACACAGCAAGATTAATTAGAAGATTTGGGGCCTACGTCCCATTTTGGTAAGGAATCTAGTACAGACAGGGAGAGCCAAATCAGGCCCTCGGGAGGTGCCTAGAACAGATGTCCCTTTATCCTTCTCGCAGAGACAAGTCCCCACTGGAATGACACAAAGCCTACACAGTGCTGTGGATTTTCCAATTATTAATGATAGATGTGGGATACACAAGGGAGATTGCTATGTGGGTTACAAGCTTAATTAAAGCTTTAAAAACAAAGGATTTCAGCACGACTCTCTCTCACACATACACACACCACACACCACACACACACACACACACCACTTCTTGCTGTGGTTCATATGTCCCACTTCTAACAGCGACATGATGTCTCAATTCAGATAAATGACAACAGTTAGAGACCACATCCAGGAAACATTCTGTGGGTAAGAATTTCATTTTAAGAAAAAAAGATGTGGACATTAATACTCTGTTATTTTTGACTTGGCTTCATCAAGTATGGATTCTGAAACTGGATGTACAAACCTTTTGTTTCCAAGAACAAAAAAAAAAAAAAAGATCTTTTTTTTCCACAGTGCACTTCAAAGTGGAAAAGCCAACCTGCACAGAAAGATAAACAGTTAAACCTCACGGGCGGCAGTGTGATGACTGTGTCTCCCCACCGCGTGATATCTGTGCATTGCGCTTCTCCTAGTGATCCGGTCCGATATTTAATAACATTTTTCTTCCAACGACACTGGTTGATTCTTCATTCCAGCATAAACTCTTCCCTCTCTAACACAGCTGACTTACCACCTTCACCGTGAAGTTCAGATGCAAGGCGACTGTCCACCCAATAAGTGTTATACAGAAAGGAAGGGCCAGGTGAAGACAGTGTTGACCCCTATTCCCAGGAATCCACCCCATCTATTGCCTGCTGACAGACATGTGTTAAGAAAAATTTAATTGTATTATCTTTTACTCCTCTAATTATGGAAAAAGTTAATATATCCAAAGTGTAGAAAACGTTGGTAGTATGCCAAAGTTCACACACCGTCACCAAACTCAACATTTACCAACCTGCAGTTTATTTTTCCCTCATATCCCCCCACACACAGAGAGAGATTCTTTTTAAGTAAATATCATCTGTGATACCACTTCATTAGTAATTATTTGTGTCTCTGACCTCTGTGTCTAAAAGATAAATACTATTTGGTTTGGTTTAGAAGGCGGGCCTGACATAGAATCTTGTGTAGCCCGAGCTAAGCCTCTAGTTTGTTATGTACCCAGAGATAACCATGAAGTCTTGGTCCTCCTATCTCTACCTACCAATGCTGAGATTACAGGTCTACGCCCCCCCATTTCACTAACAGAAAACTTTAAAGCATGACTGTAAAGAATCATGAGATAGGAGGGAAAAATTAAGAGTCATTCTATGTTTCCTCACCCCTTCTCAAGCATCAGCCGGGGCATTGAATTGTACTGAGCATCTGTCCCATTACAAGGGAGGGGTAACCCAGTTAGCTGTGTGATAGCAGTCATCAGTCACCCGGCCTTCAGTCTTTCCCCCTCAGGGGATGGACCTTTCCCTGGGACAGTCGTATCCAGCGAGCGCTCTGCCAACAGCAGAGGGTTAGGACCCAGGGGGCAGGGGCAAAGGCTGTAAGGTAAGCAGGGTCTCTGCCCAACCTCTTCAGGTGTTGATCCCAAGGATCCTTTACCTACCATGCTCTGGGCATTCACCACAACCTCCCCACGCAGAATACACAGGCAATGCCAGCAGCTCCATCCTCGTTTACAAGTTACCACAAAACTACATTCTGAAAAGCCGGGCGGTGGTGGCGCACGCCTTTAATCCCAGCATTTGGGAGGCAGAGGCAGGCGGATCTCTGTGAGTTCGAGGCCAGCCTCGTCTACAAGAGCTAGTTCCAGGACAGACTCCAAAGCTACAGAGAAACCCTGTCTTGAAAAACAAAAAACAAAAAAACAACAACAAAAAAAAAAGAACCCTACATTCTGTGGATACAACTAATTAGACCATTGGCCCCTGGTGAATAAAAAGCCTACCCTGCCCTCCTCTGTCCCCGGAAGAATAAGGATGCTACTGTTTGGGTTTAAGATGTCCCTGAAGGCCCATGTGGTAGTCTCTTGATCCTCAATAGTGGAAACTTTAGGAGCCATGGTCTACTGGGAGGAACTTAGGTCATTGGAAGGCACAATGGGAACCCATGCCCTTCCTGGGTCTTTATTTCCTGGCTTCCATGAGGTAATCAAGCCTCCTCACCATGGCCCCTAAAAGATGAACAAGATACCACAGGGGCAATACAAAAGACACAAGCAACCATGGCAACCTCTGACTGTGGGTCATAATGGACTTTTCCTCTGCCTAAGCCGACTACCTCGGGTTCTTTGTCACAGAGGTGTGAAGGCGACCTAATAATGAGAAAGGACTGGGAGTTCCAAACCTTTTGTTTCTGCTGGGAACTCGGTCCCCATCTGACACCATCCAGAGCCCAACAACGGTCACAATGCCGCATCAACTCGGGTGTGAGTGAAAGGAGTGAACAGCTGGAGACTCTCTTCTGACCCAGGATAGTCCGGGAACCAAGGCCAAGGGCTCCATGTAGCATGTGTAGCATGTGTAGCATGTGTACATGTGTAGCATGAGGGCCTGCTAGCTGCAGTTTCTGTCCCACCCGGTCCCCCGAGCCATTTAGCCCCAAAGAAAATCACACAGAGAGGTCTATATTAGGTTATAAACCGATTGGCCCATTAGCTCAGGCTTCTTATTAGCTCTTTAGCTTATATTAACCCATTATCCTTATCTATGTTAGCCACATGGCTCAGTAGCTTTCTCAGCGGGGCAGGTCACATCCTGCTTCTTCAGTGGTCTGCATAGGAATGCCAAGAGAGCTTCCTGCTTCCCAGAATTCTCCTGGTCTAATAGCCCCACCTCTACTTCCTGTCTGGTTGACCCACCTATACATCCTGGCTAATGGCCAATCAGCGTTTATTTAAATCATGATTGACAGAATGCAGACAATTCTCCCACACCACTCCCAGGCATGTCTACAAAGGGCAGAAGTTCCCATTGGTAAGATATGATGCTTAGAGACCACAGTCTCGATATGAAGAGTGTTCATTGCTAGGTCAGCTTTCACTGGAGCTTTTAAGTGGATAGCACTAAGTTCTTTCCAAACAAATATCCTCCCGTAGATACTTGAAGGACTAGAATGTTCTCTTTTTTCATGTTTTAATTTTTTTTACATGCTAATCCCAGTTCCTCTTCCCTCCCCTCCCACTGCCCCACCTTCCTCTCACCCCAGCACCCCATCTGCTCCTCAGAGACGGTTAAGGCCTCCCATGGGGAGTCAACGAATTCTGTCACATCACCACACTGAGGCAGGACCAAGGCCCTCCCCCTCACAAGAGCAAGGTTTCTCTTCATAGGAATGGGCTCCAAAAAGTCAGTTCATTCACTAGGGATTGTTCCTGGTCCCACTGCCAGTGACCCCACAAATTCATTTAACCACTTCTGAATACAACATGATTGGCATTATCATGCAATTGATCATTTCCTTGGTCTCACGGTGCACAGACAACAGTCTTCGGTGACCAACACCAACCGTCGAGAGGACTTTTGGAAACGACAAACAGAAAGGCTGTTTTCATGGCCTCAGCGCATGGTGTTTCCCCTGGGGCCCACCATACAGGCCATTATTTAAAGTCATTTGATACAGTTATTCGCTCCCCAAACTCCATACACTAGTTGATTTTGTTTCGTCTAACCTTTACTATCTAAGAAATGGTTTTTCATTAACTTTATTTTATTCTATAACTATGTGAAGTAGTTTCACGATTCCAGATCAAATAAGCAAGACAGTCCTATTCCTCACTGGCACCTTCTTCTCCGTTATGTCCTCGCCCATTCTCTATAGCTGGAGATTTTTGTTTATCCTATCAATGTTTTAGATTTTAAAGCATATATATGTGTATGCTTTTCTATAAAAATCACATTCATCTTACTGCTTCATTATGGAAATTTCTGAGCTACATCATTTCGTATTTTTGTTCTGACACAGTTCCCCTTCAAAGTGATGAGAGAGATGGGCCCAGCACACCTCCACTCACAGGGCTTTTATCCTGGGAACATCCCTGGTATACTGGTCCTCACATAACGCTCAAATGGAGGACTTGTATCCCTATTTCACAAATACAGAAACTGAGGGACAGAGAGGGTTGTCCAGGGTCACCTGCTCAGTGAAATGGAAGCAGAATTGGTTGACTTTCAGATTTCAGATTCAGGACTGAAAAGAAGCTATGGACTGGGTTCCCAGAACTCTAACTACTTGGGAGGCTGAGGTAAGGATATGGAAAGTTTGAGGTCAGCCTAGATTCCATAGAGAGACCACACCTGAAGGAGGGGAAGGAGAGAGAGAGAGAGAGAGAGAGAGAGAGAGAGAGAGAGAGAGAGAAAGGGGAAGGGAAGAGGGAAGAAGGGAGGAAGAGGGGGAAGAGAGAGAAACTTAATAAGAAAATTCTATCTGAAATCAGCATTTCATTAACCTTACATTTTTCTTCAGGTAGCCAATGTCACCATGGAAATGTCATTAGAGTCTCTTTGAGAAAGGAGAAACAGCTCTTCCTAGTGGTCTCTTTAGCAGGAACAGGAAAGAGGGTGGACAAGGGACACAGGAAGACTTGGAAGAAGTGAATCTAACCCAAAAGGGAATCCTGCTCAGCACTTTTTGAAACCTACCAATTCTATGGGTCTGTCTCTAGAACCATGTGACATGAGGGTTTTATTTCATCAGTGTTTGATCTGATTGTGGAAGACATCCAGAGTTCAGTGTCTGCCACTGTAGAGTAATGGTGGGGGCTTGGGACACCCAGGCTGTGTTCTAGGGATAGTGGACAAGAGACAGGGCCCACAGTGTAACAGAAGGAGGAGAGGGCCTGCTTTTCATCCCAGCTGCCCTGCTAGCTTACCCCCGAAATAATCACACAGAAACTGTATTCATTTAAACACTGCCTGGCTCATTATCTCTAGCCTCCTATTGGCTAACTCTCACATCTTGATTTAACCCATTTCTATTAATCTGTGTTCACCACGAGGTCATGCCTTACCGGGAAAGATTTAGCGTGTCTGACCTGGCGTCTCCATGGCAGCTCTCTCACTCTGCCCTTCTTCCTCCCAGAATTCAGTTCTGTCTTCTCTGCCTACCTAAGTTCTGCCCTATCAGGCCAAGCAGTTTCTTTATTGATTAACCAATGAAAGCAACACATAAACAGAAGGGCCTCCTACACCACCACAGAACAGACAGGCGGACAGGGGAAAGGTCTTGGTAGAAGAATTGCGCCAAACTGAGATGGAGGAAGGGACCTATGGAAAAGCCATCTGCAGCACACTCCTGTGACTCCACAAACTGCACCTGCTAATTTTCAACAGCTTTGCTATCTGGGGCTTTAAGTAATGTCAGGGAAGGAACTGGAGGCAAAGCCGTGTCTAAGAGAGGTAAGGGCTGCAGCCCTAGGGACCCAGCCTTCTCATTCTCCAACGGTGACTTGGCCTCTTGATTTACCAAGCATGAATTTACTCAACACCATCAACTCAGCTACAATTATACCCACATGCCTTATTTATACCTCTTTTTTTTTCTTGGAGAGCTACAGGTTCTTCAGAATCCCATGAACTTTCTCTGAGTCTCAAAGAGAATGTGAGCTTTAACATCAGACTGCCTGAGGGAATCCTCTGCCTTATCAGCTATGGAACTAAGGTGGGTGCATGACCTTCTGAAAGCCCAATTTTCCCACTGGTAGCATGGGGACAGCAATATGAATAGGATTGTTGTGCTTATTTATAAACACCCCCATTGCTTGGCATATGGTAAGTACCCAAAAGATGTCAACAGACATTGCTAATCCAATCTCCTCCAATATCTGTTTGATGATTTATTCATCCTTTTCCTGTGCTGTCACATTTTCTCATTCTGAATAAGACCAATAACAGAGTTTTAGGAAGAACACAGGTGTTTGTTGTTACTTACCAACTTGGGAATTCATTAGCCCTGGGTTTAACTCCTGGCTTCTCAAACAACTCATTGAGTGACCTCACCCAGTAAGCTCAATAATGACTTCAGGGAACAACTTTCCTCCTCTTGAAATGGAGACAGGCATCCCTACCTTGCACAGCTACTGTGAGGGTCAGATCAAAGCTTCTAGAACAATGCAATATACAAAGGTGATGAGCACTGTGTTGGCATTGTAGCTTGACTTTCCATGAAACGTTTGTTAGCAGGGGCGGTGGTGATGACAGTGGAGGAAGGAGCTGGGTTGTGTTTTGTTTTAAGACAGTTTCATGGAGGTCAGGATGGTCTCAAACTCGCGATGTAGCTGATGAGCTTGAACTTCTGATCTCTCACTTGACCTCCCAAGTGTTAGGATTGCAGGCGTGTGCCACCGCAGCCTGTAACGGTAGGTGTAGGTGTGGAAGGTGCTGGTTGAGACAGGGTCTTACTATTTGTCCTCAAATTTATGAATAGTCGTGAATATGCATGACCCAGCCTCCTGAATGGTGAGATTACAGACATGCATCATCACATCAGGGTAGGTGACAGCAATTCCTTTATCCTAGAGCAGAAAAGCTTCCCTTCATCCCTCCCTTTTATCCAATGCCTACCTCCCCTCCTACTCTCACTCAAGCTCAAACATAAGAACATTAACATCCTAGGCTCCACTTCTCAGAGACCAGTCATGCCCTCAATAACTACAGCCTTTCCACTGCCAATCCTCTGGGCATGGGGCTTCCAGATCTGTGCCCTTGGCACCAGAGATGTCTCCTTCTCTTTCCCTGACTCCTCCAAGTTCATTTGCCCTTTTTTCCCAGGCTGCTTTTCTCTTCTGTCTACACCCTGTCACTGGGGAATCCTACCATCTTCATTTGCCTATATAACGGTAATATAAAGAAAAATCATATATATTTTTATTTTCCTTCCTAGGAGTTGTGAAGTGAAGCCTACGTTGCAATGGAGAACCCAGGATGTTGAAAAAAGTTGCAAGTACTGAGTCCATGGAGCATGCATACATATGTGTATGCATACATATGTGTATGCTATAGGTGGCAGGGTCCCTGGGAACCCATATTATGGTGCCATCCGGAGCTTCAAATGCTGGACCTGTACCTTTGTGACTCTGTACTTGCTCTTCCGGACTTTGCACTTGCTTTATTCCAGTCTTTCCTCCTCTAGAAAAAGAGTGCCTGCTGTGTCAGCATATGTTGAAAATACCTTGTATATGGGCTCATGATGAAGAGGTGACCTTAATCTTAGAATAGAATTTTAAACTTGGACTTTGACAGCATGAGAACTGCAAGATTGTGAGAAATTTTAACCCGGGATAAGTGTATTACTCATTATGGGATGGCCATTTGCCTCTGGGAACCAGGATCAGAGTGTTATGGTTTCCACATGGAAAGTCCCCTAGAGGCTTTCCCTAGTTAGGTTGCCATTGTAATGATAAAGACTATGACCAAAAGCAACTTGGGAAGGAAAGGGTTTATTTCACCTTACAACTCTCAGGTCCATTATTGAGGAAAGTCAGAACAAGTGCTCAAGGCAGGAACTTTGGTATAGGAGGTCCTTCTGCATTTGTGTTGCTTTCATTGGTTAAATAAAGAAACTGCCTTGGCCTTTTGATAGGGCAGGACTTAGATAGGCGGGGAAAAGAGAACAGAATGCTGGGAAGAAGACAGAGACAGAGAGCCGCCGCCATGAAACTACAAGGTCAGACATGCTGAATCTTTCCCGGTAAGCCACGACCTCGTGGTGACATACAGATTATTAGAAATGGGTTGAATCAAGATGTGAGAGTTAGCCAATAAGAGGTTAGAACTAATGGGCCAGGCAGTGTTTTAAATGAATACAGTTTCTGTGTAATTATTTCAGGGCTTAAGCTAGCCAGGCACCAGGAACGCGGCTGCACCTCTTACTACAGAATTTGAAGGCAGGAACTGAACCAGATGCCGTGGAGAAACACTACTTATTGGTTTGTTCCTCCTGGCTTGTTTGGTTTGCTTTCTTATATACCCAGGATCACCTCCCCAGTGATGGCCCTGCCTGCAATGAATTAAACCCTCCTACACCAATCACTGAGGAAGAAAATGCCTCAAAAGCTTGCCTATAGGCCAAACTGATGTGGTATTTTCTTAGTTGGTGTTCCCTCTTCTCAGATAATTCTAGCTTACATCAAGTTGATCAAACAAACAAATAAATAAGTCAGAACAAGGTTGAATCTCATATCCTGGCTTTTAGTACTGTTTTTAGGGACTGTGGAACCTTTAGCATATGACACCTAACTGGAGGGGATGGACTGGTCAGAGTTAAACATTAGGGATGAGAGCTCAGCTCTGCTTCTGAGCCTACTGTAATGTGAGAAGTTCTAGCCACACAGTTCACTGCCGTCAACTCTGCCATCCCCTCCATGTAAGGATGGACTATGCCCTCTCAAACCATGAGCCAAATAAGTGCTTCCTCCCTTGCTCTTGTCTGGGATTTGGTCACAGCAATGAGCAAAGTAACTGGTACAGTATACCTGCAAAGAAGTCACTTCCCTAGAATGCATTAGGTAGCAAACAGGGTGAAGAAGCTGCCCCTGGGATCTTGGGCTTCATTAGAATATGTGAAAGGCCAGAACTCCAAGTGTATAGTATAAGCAAGATATCAAGAAGGCTGGACCAGTCACCATCAGAAACATCTCTGCTTCTTGGAGGAAAAAGTAGCTGACACTAGGGACTGAATGTATGTGTCCCTGCAAGTTTTATGTGGAAACCTAATCCCCGAGGTTCAGATGTTAGGAGGTGGAGCCTCTGGGAGGTTACTGAGTCCCAGATAGATAAAACAACCTTATAAAATAGACCACAGAGAACTCTTCTACATGAGAAAGAGCAGGAGGCGAAAATATGACTTCCAATGACAGGAAATAGGTCCTTTTCTGTGGGGGCCCACAGTTTTGGATCTGTTCCATCATGACTAAAAGTCAGAGAGTTCAGACCTATTCCTGCTCCTCAAGGATGAATAACAGGATATTTGACCAAAGGTGTGGATACTGGATGCTTTGCTCCTCAAAGGCCAGACAACAGGATGCTTGACTTAGGACACAGTTACTAGGTGGTTTTGAGATATAAGGACATAATTACATTTGCTTTTTTGTATATGGAAATCTTGTGTCCTTCCTTTTGATTGGGTATATAAGGACCATGAGTAATAAACTCGGGACTTTTTGTTACACTGTTCACTGGACATCTTCCCGACTCTACCTTCTGTCTCTTGTCTGTTTCTTTCCTCAATCCACACTCCCCTTCTCAGGAACAGATGACATTTTTCAAACCCATGAGCTTCTTGCTGTCAGACCTCCCAGAACCAGGAGCAGTGGACTTCTGTTGTATGCGAGACATCCAATTCATGGTATTCGTTAATAGCAGCATAGAATGTCATAGGATGTTTGTTTAACTATGTAAAGATGTGTTGCTGTTTCACCTTGTCTGCCTAAGGCAAATGATTGCTCTAATGAAAAGCTGAATGACCAATAGCTAGGGAGGAGGATAGAGATGGAGTATAGGAGAATAAGGTGGAGGAGGATTTAGGCTTGAGAAAGAAGAAAAAGAGACAACAGGGAGACAGAAATCAGGGCCAGCCAGACAGACATGGATGAAGCAGAAAAGTAGGACATACAGAATGAAAGAGAAGTAAAAAGACCTGAGGCAAAACGTAGATAAAGAGAAACAGATTAATATAAGTTATGAGAGCTAGTGGGACAAGCATAAGCTAAGACTGAGCATTCAAAATTAATAATAAGTCTCCATGTGTTTATTTGGGTTGGTGGCCCAAATGAAATGCCAACTATAATGGAAGGTCCATGGCAGCTGATCATTTCATGTACTGGGCCACAGCTAACAAAGCTGAGCAATGGTGAGGTCTGTATTAGTGTGGTAGCTGTGAGGAAAACAGTCCAATTTCGCGGATATTTCAGAGCTGGCATTGAACCAGAGAGCACAAAAGGGGAGAAACCAAAGATGACCCTCAGGCTTGGGCTGTGAAGCCCAGTTTCTGTCTTCATTGGGGTCCTCTTAATGTTGCTACCCTCCTTTTGGGAACCCAAGGTCCCCAACTCCTTCCATGACATCTAAACTAAACAGATCACTGCCCTCTGGATGTCTCCTTTACCCCAATATATTTTAAAAGAGAGATTTCTAAATTATTTGAATGTGCCTCTCACCAACCTCCATCTGTATAGGCAATATTCATTCAGGTGCCCTGGGATAAAAATCTCCTTATCATTGACTGTTTCTTAAGCTACATAAGTAAAAACAAGCATCTTAAGTGCTGAAGACAGCTTAGCTGTTACAGGCACTGGATTCTCCTCTAAAGGACTTACTCCTCAGCACTCACGTTGGGCAGCTCACAACTATAGCCCCAGCAGATCCATGCCCTTTTCTGATCTCCCTGAGTTCCTGCATACCTGTGAGACACACACACACACTTTTTAGATTAAATTAAAAAAATAACCACCTTAAAACATGAAAAGTGAATCAACTTAACTTGAACTGGATCAGACCCCTTCTGACTGACTGAGTTACACCCCCCCCCATAGCTGTTAAATTCTTTACCTGCAGCAAAGGAGAACTGTGGAGGTGAGAAATTCCTTCCTGCCTTTGAAACTGCCAAGGGGAAAACCCAGGAGAGCCACTTCCAATATGAACCTTAGAAATCCAACCCCGGAGTCCACAGGGTGGAGCTGCAGACGGAGAGCACCACAGATGCAGAAAATAACTGCCCGCATTTAGAAGTTACCTCTACTGTGACGGGTGTGTGAATTCAGGCCTGTAGAACTGTAAAACAGCAAACAGCCATGAGAAGGGACTAAGGAAGAAAGTGGTGGATGGCTAGCCTGGCATGCCCAAGGCCCTGGGTTCAATACCCAGCACTGAAAATCACCATCACCATCATCACCATCACCATCATCATCACCATCATCATCACCATCATCATCATCATCATCACCATCATCATCATCACCATCACCACCATCATCACCATCATCACCACCATCATCACCACCATCATCACCACCATCATCACCACCATCATTACCATCATCACCATCACCATCACCACCATCATCACCATCATCATCATCATCATCATCAT
>PVIU01001267.1:0-57500 GCA_004026605.1 Ondatra zibethicus
CACACACACATCGCACACACCACATACACCACACACATACCATTCACACACACACACACACACACACACACACACACACACACCACACACACACCTTGGTATGAGGTGGTCTAATTCCTGCCTATTTCCCTAGCTTTGCTGGGAGGGATAGAAGTCCTGGACTGGACTAGTGAGCACTGTAGGAGGCAGGGACCTGTCAAGAATGACTCTCAGATTTCTGGCTGGGCAGTTAGAGAAGTTTCTAACTTCCAGCATCTCCAGGGAACATCAGTTAACTGCAAATGCAGACACCACACCTCCCTTATTTTTTTTTTTAAACAGAGAGGGAATTTATTTAAAGCGGCAACTTTGGGAAGAGGAACAAACAAAAGGGTCTGTCTAGGATTGACATGAAGAACTGGGAGAGAGGACCAGAGGTCTGCATCATTAAGTGCTCTGGTCAGGATCATTTCCAAAGGCTGTTTTGTTTTGGTTTGAGACAGGGTCTCACTCTGGAACCCTGGCTGGCTTGGTACTTGCTATATAGTTTATTCAGGCTGGCCTCACACTTAAGGCAATCCTACCTCTGCCTCTCAAGTGTTGGGATTACAGGTGTGTACTACTGTGTACTGCTTGTGTGTTGGTGTATTTGCCTAGTGCACATGGGACACCAGAGGTTGACTTCATATATCTTCCTCTATGCTTGTGGGTTTTTTTTCATTACTTGGGGAGGAGAGGGACAATGCAGACATGCCACAGTGTGCATGTGGAGGTCAGAGGTCAGCTTGCTGGAGTTCTCTCCTTTCTCCATGTAGGTCTCCCAGGGACTCCCAGATAGATTTGTTAGCGAGTACCCTCACCTGCTAAGCTCTTTTGTCAGCCTAGGCTCATTTAAAAAAAAAGATTTATTTTTATTTTAAATTATGCATATGCATTCATGTCTATGTGTGGGTATGTATATCAGTGCAGTTCCCTACCGAGGCCAAAGGAGGACATTAGATTCTCCGGAACTGGAGTTCCAGGCATTTGTGAGCTTCCTGCTATAGGTGTTAGGAACCAAACTCGGGTCCTCTGCAAGAGCAGCTGTGCTCTTAACTACATTTCTCCACTGAGCTCTTTTTCTTTTTTTTTAATTCAAGAAATTGACCGGTAGTGGCACACGCCTTTAATCCCAGCACTCAGGAGGCAGAGGCAGGCGGATCTCTGTGAGTTCGAGGCCAGCCTGGTCTACAAGCGCTAGTTCCAGGCCAGGCTCCAAAGTTACAGAGAAACCCTGTCTCAAAAAACCAAAAAACAAACAAACATAAATAAATAAATAAATTCAAGAAATTGTTAGAAGACTGGGGATGTAGCTCACTTGGAAAAATACGTGCCTCGCATACAAAGTCCTGGGTTCGATCCCCAGGACTGCGTAAACTGTTAGTATGTACCTGACGTCCCAGCACCGAGGAAATGGGTACCTGACGTCCCAGCACCGAGGAAATGGGGGGGGGTGTCAGAAGATCAAGGTCATCTTTGGCTGCACAGTGAGTTAAAGGCCGGGCTGGGTTACGATAGACCCTGTCTCAAAAAATTTACAAAGGAAAGAAGCTATGATTATGGGCGATAAACTGTAGACACATAAGATGCCTCAGTGGTGCAGAGCTGGAGTTGGCTGTTTCCTGGGGGCCTTCGCAGCGGACTTCATTTGCCTTTAGGAAAATCTCTCTGAAGAAGGATGCATACCAAGTAGGTTAAGCTAGGAAGGGTGGAACTTCCAGTTCTATGGACCATGACTTCCCTTGTTTGAGGAAGGGGCCTGCATGAGTGTTGAACAGACTCTGCCCTAAACCTTCAAGTCATCCTGAACCCCCACCCCTTTGCACGGTCCAGTCCCTGAGCAGGTACAGCTGGCTCTACCTTGGTGGCGGTGGCGTGAATGAGAAATGTCCCCCACAGGCTCTGGCGTTTAAATACTTGGTCTCCAGTTGAGGTGTTGTCCAGGGAGGTCTAGGAGGTGTCGCCCTCCTGGACGAGGTAGTTACTGTGGACGGGCTTTGAGGTTTCAAAATGTCATATCATACCCAGGGCCTTTTTTTGTTATGTTTTTGTTTTCGAGACAGGGTTTCTCAGTAGTTATGGAGCCTGTCCTGGAACTCGCTCTGTAGACCAGGCTGGCCTCGAACTCACAGAGATCCACTTGTCCCTTCCTCCTGAGCGCTGAGATCAAAAACATGTACCACCATGCCCAGCTTGCTAGTGTGCTCTTTTTGCTTCATGCTGACTGCTAAAAGATGTGAGCTCAGCGTCCTGCTCCAAGCACAAGCCTCTGCTCTGGCATCATGGATTCTCATCCTTCTGGAACCATCCAAAGTTAACTTTCCCTTCAGTTGTCTTGGTCATGGTGCTTAATCATAGCTGCAGGAAAGGGCCACACAGCCTCCAAGGGCAGCCATGACTCTGTATTTCCTGGGCCGCAGCTCTAGTACAAGCCACTGCAGTACCAGGAGACTGCACCGAGGGGGCACACGGCCTCCGCTCTTGCCTGGTTCCATGCCATCCCCGTCAAGACTGTGCAGCACAACCTTGGAAAATGTAAAGCCGGACTGTGACCTGCATGCTAGGTATGCCCACCCTCATGGCATTAGGACACGGCATTGCCACCTACAAAGTTCACACACCAGAAGTGCACCGTCTAATCACACAAAAATCGCCTAATATTTTAAAGAAGTTTATGCTTGTGTGTTGGGCCACATTCATGGGTATTCTTGGCTGCATGTAGCCCACGGGCCAAAGGTTGGGCACACTGAAGCCCCAAACCTTCTCTTTAAATTGATTTCTCATGCACCTCACCGCTAATTATGAGGCCTGTGTGATATGGCTGCTGCCTGCCTTACCTGCATCCACTCTTCCTGTTTACCAAACCCAGACACACCCTCCTGGTTCCTTGCTTGTCCTTCCTGTCCCTGGCTTCTTGGTGCAGCTTTCTGCCCAAAGGTCTCCTCTTCAGAGAGCCTTATCTAAGGACGTTAATAACAACCACTACGCTTTGTTTCTTTCATAAGACTTATCATTAAAACTAGATTCCTGATGGGGAGTTCTCATGACCGCTTTTGCAGTTTTATTAATTTTGATTATTGAATGAGTGCCAAGTGCTTTCCTTAGGCCTCACAGATGAAAGGAAAGCGCCCTCTTACCCCACCCCTAAATTCTCCAGAACCACAACTGGCACAATAAATAGTTATTGAATAAAAAGTAAGCTGAATTCTGGCTTAGCTCTGTGTTAGCATCCCTTAGAGGAAAACTGGAGAAAGGGAGGTTAGGGGCCAGGGTCAAGAGCAGGCTATGGATTTGGGCTAGTGACTTAGTTTCTCTGTCTCTCTCTCTCTCTCTTTTCGAGACAGGGTTTCTCTGTAGCTTTGGAGCCTGTACTGGAACTAGCTCTTATAGACCAGGCTGGCCTCGAACTCACCGAGATCCGCCTGCCTCTGCCTCCCAAGTGCTGGAACTAAAGGCGTGCGCCACCACCGCCTGGCTACAAAGCACCAGTTCGATTATTCATTTCAGAAAATGCAACAGAGGAGCTAGCTCACAGACATGCCAAGTAGCACCAGGCTCACTATCCACCCCCTTATGGGGTTTATAGAAGGGATGCCCGCACTTGACATCTTGCTTGTTGACTCCACCATCTACCTACCAATCTGTTCATGTCCCTCAGTTTTTAGAGTCTTGCTTTCCAAAGCCCATCCAGGAAGAGCTCCGTGTATGTGCGTGTGTGGGGTTACCTGGAACCATCTGGTGCACCTTTCTGGGCTGTTTGTTTTATTGGGAAAGTAGTCTAAAACATCGTTTGTTATAGTAACATAACAGCAGATACTTATGGAGTGGGATGACGAATTTGCCTGAATGCTCTGAGAATTAGCGCTGGGCACTGTATTGATAACCTCGGGTTTGGAGAAAGCCTATGTGGAGACCAGGCCCCTCCAACGGTTATCAGTCTTTTGGGCTCACAAAGTGAGCTTCCCGCTATCAACAGAGGATTCTATTCTGCTCCTTTCAAGATTCCCCTACTCCTATAGAAGGATCAGGTGGCTTCTGGTTCAGCCCTGATTGGGGCAGGGGAAGTACCCAGGCGCGAAGCAAGGGCAGGTGAAAGTTCCAGACCTTAATCTATTTTCTCCTTGCTCTTATTGCCCAGACGTGGACCACCCTGCCTGTCCATTAGCCCCTCCCCACCCCTCCCCAATCTGGACATAATTATAGTCATTATCCTAGGATATTATTACCAACTCTATAAACAGCACACTCTATGTAAACAGCATAGGTAACTGCTTCTGAACATAATTACAGGAGATGTTTCCAGAGCCGCAATTGCATCAGAGTAAATAATAGCTTCCTTTCCTATCGTTAATACTCCGATATTAGGGACCTATCAGGGCCAATTAGTCAAACCCCAGCAGTGAGGGGGTGAGAAAGACCTCACATTTTTCCACTGCCTATAAAGCAAGAAGGGACCCCTCAAGATCCCTGCAAGGAGAAACCGGGTTAAAACCCAAAACCCTTCCCTACCTCTCCTTAGCCTTTGGGTTCCACCCTCCTACCCCTCACCTGCTTGCAGCTTCTGCCGAGGTCCGGAATTTGAGGAAAGTCAAGATTTCCAAGGAACCAAGAAAACTGCAGACAGCAGACTCTGTTGGACACTATTGTATTCAGGGGCCCGCTCACAAGAACAAGTAAGTCCCTTCAACCCGTGGACAGGTCACCTGCTGGTCTTAGGACCCAGCCAATACACATGGAATGGGATCCGAGATGGCTAGTGTTCAGAGTCACCATTGCAGGCAACCGAGGTAGGCATGGGTGCTAACAACGACGACGTTATCGGCCACCAACGGTGGTCACCTCTCTGTCCCTTCCTTATCTCCAGTTCTCACCGCTTCCTCTTTTGGCCTGCCCCTCCCATACCCTTTCCACTCTCATCAGCTCTTCAGAGTTGCAGTCCGCTGCCCGCCCCCACCCCTTCTTCCTGTCCCCGTTCTGCAGTTGGGTGGTATCTCTCCAGAAGGGCGGGGGCGGGGAGGGTGGAGCAAAGGGCGAAGGCCTGGCTAGGCTTCTGGAATCTCTCGCTGTCCTCACGCAGGGGCGCCGCTGTGGCTGGGCCTCAGAGTCTGCGGATTTTCCGCTTTTATCTACCCGCGGACACAAAGGCCAGCCCTGGCGTGCGCGGGAGACGCGCTCGCACCCACGGCTGTGCGCACACACGCACAACTGCACAAAGACGTGCACACCTCTGCATACACACACAGAGACACACAGACACTTTCTCGACAGGCTCGCGCGCACAGCCGTGCACTCACTCGCACTGGCACGCGCTTGCGTGCACGCGCTCGCGTGGACCAGCCGCGGTCGGCAGCCCAGCCTTTACTCTCTGGGCACGCACACGCAGAGCCGCGCACCGAGCCACACACGGGCGCTCACACCCGCACACTCCACGCCCCTGGCGGCGGCCCGGGCGCTGTGCTGCTCCAGCGACGGGCGGGGACCCGGGCGGGGGCGGCGGCGGCGGCGGCGACAGCGGAGGAGGCGGAGCGGGGTAGCCGGGAGCGGGCTGGCCCGCGCTCCTCCTGGCGGCCGGGGATTTTCCAGCCTGGAAGCTGACGCCGCGGACCTCCCTGCGGCCGCCGCGGACCATGGGCGACAAAGGGACACGGTGAGTGCGGGTGGCCTCCCTGCCCCGCGCGCTCGTGGGGACAACCTGGGAGAGGGCACGGGCGGAGGTTCCGATCAGCGTCACCCGGGGTCTGGCACTCTGTGCTCTACCCAAGTCTCTTGTGTGGTCGCTGGCAAGAACCATGTGTAAGGACCGAGGCAGCCAGGGTGGGCCACCCCATCTGGCTCACGTTTCCTGGCCGAGGCGAGCTCACACACCCTGCACTGGCAGGCAGATTCGAGGACGCTCTGGGACAGGCACGCACACACACACACACACACACACACACACACACACACACACGCTCATGAACACAGGAGCACCCTCCTGCTGGCACACGCTGACAGCCGCTGCCACACTTCGCATTTGTGACAAGACGACGTCACACACGTTCTCTCTCGCGCGCGCACACTTGCCTGTCAGCACATTCTTGCTGACAGTCCTGTTAGCATACACACGTCCCACTAAAACACGCACCAGCTCTAACACACCCTCGTGTTGCCACACGCATGTGGGCATACACCAACACACATATCCGGTCACTTGGATGCTGCGAAGCACGCTCTGGCTGGTGCACGCAGTCTGTCCTCTGTGACAGGACATGATGCGGCCACATGTCTTAGTGACACACCAGTGCTAACCACACTGCGTGTCAGAAAATGCCTGCAGGGCCTGACATCCCCCTGGCGTTTTGGATACACTCACTCCTGACTCACCACAGCAGGACTGGAAACACAGGTCACAGAGTGGAAGACCCTGTCTGGGGCCTGGAAAGGCAGTTCCTATTCCCACGGCTTCCTTCCCCTCTGACCTCCAAAGCACGTAATGTCTCGCTGAGGGAGGTGAGGGGAACCGTTTGGTAGAGCCTCCTTTGAAAGGAGAGGTTATTTAGGGCTGGTCCATGGTGGCACACGCCTTTAATCCCAGCACTCGGGAGGCAGAGGCAGGCGGATCTCTGTGAGTTCGAGAACAGCCTGGTCTACAAGAGCTAGTTCCAGAACAGGCTCCAAAGCTACAGAGAAACCCTGTCTCGAAAAACCAAAAAAAAAAAAAAAAAAAAAAAGAAAGAAAAGGAAAGAAAGAAAGGAGAGGTTAGGCCCTTGGAATGAAAGCTAAGGGCAAAGTAGGAGGCCTAGGGGAGGTCAGGGAAGCTCTGGGGTCAGCCTTAGGATCTAAACCAGCTCTCGCCATGCTTCTACCCTTACCCTTTCACCTTCCTGGCCCCTGAAAGTCTCACTGCTGCTCCCCCTGGCTCCTCCTCCAGCCTTTCCTGCACCTGCTGCCTTTCATTCCTTTCCTTATCACTCTTATCTTTGTGTCCTCTCTGCCTCTACCTCCTTTCTACCAACATTTATTTACTAAGCCCCTGCTGTATACTAGAAATAGCAGAGGGGATCAGAGACGATCAGAGAGGAGACATCCCTGTGGCCACGTGTTGGGGTCCTCAAACAAACTGATTTTTGCCTACTGCTGGCTGAGACTCTTAGCAGCTTGTGAAAGGGGCTCCAGAGGTTATTCCCATTTCCCAGGAGTAGAAACTGAGGCACCGAGGTTACTCAGACACCTTGTGTTTGGAAACTGCTTCCCACCAGCCTTCCTACTGAGGTTCTTCTAGGAGGTCCATTTTCCTTTTCTGGCTTCCCCAGAGAGGAATCAAAAGATGAGAGTGATCACTTGCCTTGGTTAAGGTCAGGAGATGGCAGAGGCCAGAACCCACTGTGTCTGTGGCTCTCCTTGGGGCCACTAGGTGCTGTGTGGACCCCAGATATGAGGACTAGCGGGGTACCGGCCCTGTGCAGAGCCATGGGAGACTGTACAGGGTCATGAGGTATTTGCATTCACCTTGAGGCCCATTCCCAAGCAGCTGGCTGGCCAGCGCTGTGACCCAGTCCTCTCTCTGCCCTTGGAGGAAGGATGCGAGACTCTCTCCAGTCACATCCATTGCCCCATGGAGACCCTCCTGACCTGTGAGGTCAAACTTTGCTCCAGCAGGGCATAGCAAGGAGTCAGCAGCCATCCCTTGTCCTTTGTTCTTCTGTGCTGCTGGTGACAGGGGTGACTCAGCCCTGCTGGGCCTCTCTGTAACTAGGGGAGAAGTGTCACATGCCTCTTTGATAGCGTGAATTGTCACAGGGTGAGGACTTTATGGGCTGCCGGACACCTGTTGGAGAACCTGTCTGAGACCTGAACTATGTCCTTGACTCCTCCTGCTGTGCTTCTCGCTCAAGGGCAGACCTGGTATTCCTGTCTGTAAATTGGAGCAATCTGCTCTTTGGTTTTCATGGTTCCCATGAGCCTACTGAGTTCACTGGACATAGGAACATGCACTGCCTAGGCCTGGAAACATGGTCTGGCTAGACAAACTCCACCTTTCCTTGCCTGTCCCCCCTGCCCCCCCACTCCGAGATCCTCTAGAACTGCAAATTCTGACACTCCCTTTCTAGACCTATCTAGATAAGAAAGGCAACCTCGCAAAGATACTTTGACTGTTGTGTTCCATGAGCCATGAGATTTTACTTTGTGAATTGGAAAGGACCTTGCAAAAACACCCAACAGCCAGACTCTGAGGTCTTCGCATTTATCCATCCGTCTCGGATTTCACCCTACAGAGGAAGTGATAATGAACATTAATCAAAACTGTCACTGCCCTCTGGGAACTCCCTGGGTTGAGAGAGAGAGAGAGAGAGAGAGAGAGAGAGAGAGAGAGAGAGAGAGAGAGAGAGAAATTACAGGGCAGGAACAAGCTAGCACCAAGATGGGGCCCTAACAGGGGTCCCAGGCAGGAGCACAGTTAATTCAAGTGGCTTTTTCATACCCTGGGACTGGAGTATCTAAAGATGAATCCCCAGTAGATTCTTCCCCAGGCTGTTGTGATGCAGGAGGCCCCACCAGAACCCCGAAGCTGTCCAGGATAGTCAGAGCTGCAAAGATTTACCCAGAAGCCTAAGGAATGGAACTGGAGCCCCCTGCCAGGCCTGGAGATGTGAAGGAGGCCCTGCAGCCTGGGGGTGGGCCGAGCACAGCCTGGGAACCATCAGGATGAGGAGACAGGACTTTCCTCCCAAAGCCAGAGTCAGCTGAAAGGAGAGGGTGGGACATGGGAAGGGCAGAAGCAAATCTTCCTCTTAGATCTGGAGGAGGGAGGAGCAGGCCTAGAGGCAGAGACACCTAGGAAGAGAAGGCTCAGAAGGAAGGGCTACAGGGAGGATGGGGCTAATCCACAGCATATGAACAAGGAAGAGGGCTCCAGTAAGCTGGATAGTTGATTGCACCTTTGCTGCCTGTCTGGTGTTAGAATTATGTTCACAGGGGCTGGGGAGATGGCTCCAGAAAAGTGTTTGCTGCTTAAGGACAAGGCCCTTAGTTTGGATTTCCAGAACCCACATAAAAACTGGGTATGGTGGTCTCTAACCCTAGTACTGGGGGTTGGGGAAAGAATGTGGAGTCAGGCAGGTTGCTGGAGGTCTCTCATTAACCAGCCTAGCACTCAGGTTTAGCGAGAGATTCTGTCTCAAAACATAGGGTGGAGAGTGTCTGAGGAAGATGCTGGGTATTAACTTCTGGTCTTTACCTACGTGCTCATACATGTGCATGCACATCAGCACACATACACGAAGTATTGCATAATCTCACTGTATTTATTAACATAGGAATTGCTGTTCCCATTTGAAAGTTATGGAAATAAACTAGGAGAGAGGAAGCATGTCTACCACCATTCAGCCAGCTAATATCTGAACAAAGGTCTCACTGCCCATCCGGTCCTCTCTGCTACTGTACACTCAGAGGGAAAGGGGTGTGTGTCTTATCCACAGCTGGCCTTTCAACTGCCCCCAGCTGATCTTGTGAACTCTAAAAGTGACCCGAGGGATCATCTTGAGGCAACAGGAGGGATGGAACAGAATTTCCTTTGCTCTAGATGTTGAACTTTCCCTCTATATCCCCCGCCCCCAGCCCCAGGGAGGGAGGGCGGCTGTAATGGGGACTTGCAATCACCAGCTCTCTGTGAACCTTGGCTGTCTTTCTTGAGGTGGTTAAGCCCTGGGTGACCCTTCTTGGCTAGAACATAGGGAAGTCCTGTGGCTTTGGCAGGAGTGTTCCTGGGTTGCTGCTGGGCGTGGCGGCGAGCCTGGTCCAGTGTCCCTGATTCCCAGCTGGCCTCCGTGCTGCAGACTCCTTTGATGGCTCATTCATTTCATTTCAAGTCTGGACCTCCTGGCCAGAGACTGAAACCTCTAGTTGGCATGGGGTCAGGGGTCCTTGGTTGTGGGCTTGCCTCATCCAGGGCTTTTCTTTCACACGGGCTGTGTAGGCTGAAGGCAGCAACAGGGAGATTCACAGTGGCCTCTTGACCTCCACTGGGTTCTACTGCTTGCTGGGGTGAAATGCTGGCTGTCTAGCCAAGGCCCCCATGGATGGCAGGGGAGCCAGGAGTGGGCTGAGGAAGATGAGGGAGGCTTTCGCAGGTTCCTCTGGACCTCAGGCTAGGGACAGAGGGGCAGGTGGGGACTTGTGACAGTCTTCTGAGTGGACACAAGTAGTTACCTTGGAAGATATAGATGACCTTGGTGTCGGGAGAAGATGACAGGGACTGCAGAGTCTCCTTGGAGAGCACCCGTGTGGGGGGGGGGTGGAGAGAAGCAGCAGACAGCGGAGGACATCTGGGGACTGGAGTTCCAGAAGCAGGGAAAAGCTGCAGAGGCTAGGGGAGGGTCTACAGCAAGATCCCCACATGTAGCCAGGTGGTGGACGGGAGTCTGGGGGTTTGGTGGAGCGGTGAGGGTACAGCCAGACACAGTAGGTGGAGGAGAAAAGGGTAGCCTCTGCTTTTCTATGTGCCTTCTGGTTCTCTCCTCTGCAAAATGGGTCACAAAGCACTTGAAATCAGTGAGGGCTTCCTGGAGGAATCCAGGTCTTGTAGGATGGAAGAAACACTGTGGTGAGCTGGCCAGGGCAGGCAGTGCTCCTGGGCTGAGGGTCCTCTGGCTCTGGGATCTGGTGACCCTGAGCTTGGTACTGGATCTCAAGGAAGGCCTAGGTGGCAGGAGGGTGCCCTAGACAGAAAGAAAAACCCATGCCAAGGTACTGACAGTAGCTTAGGTGTGGGACTATGAGGGCAAGACTGAGAGGGGTGGTCGCGCTGGCACTAAAGCAGCTGAATAACACGGCAGTCTTAGTTGTACCCAGGGGGTGAGCTCTTTTTGGTTCTGGCTAAATCTGCTTCTTGTCTGTGGGTCCACCAGCCTTCAGATCTGGTTCTTGGAAGACGCCTGCCAGAGCTTTGTTGAACTAGACTGAACTCTGTCTTCCTTGTGCCTCTGCTCTCAGCCCTGGGGCCCGCTAACTGCTGACATCAATTTCATCTCTTCCATTAAGGATCCCTCTGAACCAAAGCACTACTCCTCACATTGGGCTGGGCATCCAGAGGAGTGGGATCATACCTCATTTAGACTGGGAGGTCCCAGGCAGAGGCAGTAATACTCTATCAGACTGGAGGCTGCTTAGCAGACAATGTCCCCACTCCATGGGGCACGGAGCTGCTAAGGGTGAGTCTCATTACTACGTGTGTGTGTGTGTGTGTGTGTATGTGTGCGCGTGTGTGCCCGCGTGCGATGGCACAGAACAAGGGTCCTCCCAGCAGATTCCAGGCACTGCCCTACCATGTGCAGTATGGATCCTGTCCCTGGGGGTGGGTGGCTTGGTTCCTAGCAAGGGAGTGGAGAATGGGGGTGGGACAGGGTGGCTGTTTTGAGAGGGAAACAAAGGACTCTGTTGTCCAGCCCCTTCTCTGCCTCCCTCCTCAGAGAAGCCCTGGCTGGGTCATCTCTCAGGAGACAGCCTCCTCCTTCCTGGGACTGGCCCATCTCTAGAACTGCCTCAGAGGAACTCCTTGTTCCTGCCCAGGAGACCTGATGCCAGATGAGGCCCCAGGAGGCCAGGCCCCAGGGGCTGGACCTCACAGGTCCCTGGAACTCTATGTGATTGAAGTCGATACTGAAACGATGGGGCCCTGTCTGGTGAGGTCCCTATGGAGCTTGGGTCCCAGGGAGAGAAAACTGACTGTTGCCTCAGCAAGGTGGTGTGCTGTGGCAGGAGGCAAGACTCTTGTTCCTGAGCTGTGAGGCAGACTGCCCCTTCCATGGTGGCCTGGGGCCTATGGATTCACAACGAGTCCCCTGATGCTCTTGTAGTTTCACCCTCCCATGTTGCCACCAATGGAAGTGTAGAGGTTTTGGCCAAAGGCCAAGGGAGTAGGGATGGACCATTCTAGGAACACTCCAGTCCTTGTTGACGGCTTCACTCACGGCTGTGTGACCTAGGGCATGAGATTCACCAACTCTGAGGCCGAGTGTCTCAATAGGAGTCAAACCGGCCTGCATGTGTGAGGCCCTTGTCTTGCGTTCTGATTGCTGCTTTTTCTTCTGAGGGCCAAAAAATGGGGGATTGGACAGCTCAGGCTTCACTTACAGAATGGTAAGGCTGACACTGCCAAGAAAGTTGGTCCAGGGTGTAGAGTCTAAGTGCTAAGGGTCCAAAAGGATGTACCTCCAACTTGTTTCTGTGGCATCAAGTCTTCCTTTAGAAGTGGCCTTCACCCTCTGGTCTCATCTCCAGCCTCCAGGGACATCAACCAGTCATTGACAAGTCCCTGAAGGTCAGTTGCCTCTGCTGGGCTATTCCCTTCTGAACATTCCATCCCGCCACCCCCTACCTACCCTCCTGTGTAGTCCTGGCTGTCCTGAAACTCACTCTATAGACCAGGCTGGCCTTGAACTTGGACATCCACCTGCCTCTGCCTTCCAAGTGCTGAAATTAAAGGTGTGTGCCACCACCGCCCAGCTCCTTCAAGGATCTTCGGGATCACTTCCTTTAGGAAGCAGCCTGAGTCTCTGTGGTACTCTGGGGCCCACTTCTAGGCTGGCCTCTCTGAAGCCATCCTATCTATCAGGAGTGGATTAGTTGCTCTGGGAAGAACCAATTTCCGGGTTTCAAAGCCCAGCTCTGACACTCAGAAGCCGATTGTCTAACCAGTTGTTTGGCTGATTGTAGTTTGCTGCCTGTAAATCTGGGAGGATGTTGTCTTGAGGGTTAGGTGAGCTGACAGGTCTAGCTTGGAGCCTTGGCACAGTGTCAGGGCTGAAGGTGAGTGTTGTTGAATGCTCTCCTTGGATCAGCCGTCCTTACCCGCGCTAAGCTCTCCCAGGGAGGTGACTTGGCCCACATAATGCCCTTCCCATTTGACAGGCCTGGCTTCCTCCAGGAAGCCCTCCAAAGCTTTCCAATCTCTTTGTGGTCTTCTCGTGCACTCGCTTACCTCCCTCCCTGCTTGCACTCGGCTATCTTCTCTCCTATGAAGCAAGAGCTCTGCAAGGGCACCTGGCCCAGGTTGTCTTGCCCCTGGTATCTGTGCAGGCCTGGCGCGGCACTGAGCTCCATAAATATTTGTGCAGTGAACGAGCGAAGCTGAATGTGGGCGTTTCAATGGGAGATGTCCTCAGAGGGGAGAGGAGAGTAGCGTAGAGCCACAGGAATTAGATTAGGATCGTGGCCCAGAAGGCAGAGGTCGTGGGATGGCCAACTTTCTCTAGATTCAAAAAACGTAAGTTTTTGACCTTGGAACTTTCTGACAGGGGATTGATGGCTGCTGCTGTTCTTCCTGCTCCCTCTGGGTGACACCATCCAAGCATCTCTGGTACTAGGGATGAAACATGTGCGCTAGGCAAGTCCTCTACTGCTGAGCTACAGCCCCAGCCCTGCTTTCGTGTTTAGGTCCTTACTTAGCTCAGGCTAACTTCCATCTCCTCATATAGCCAAGGTTGGTCTTGAACTTTTGATTCTCCTGCCTCTACCCTCAGATAACTGGGATTACAGGCCTGTGTCAGCGTGCTTGGTCTATGTGGTGCAGGGGATCGAACCCAGGATATCGTACATATTAGGCAAACACTCAAACGCTTTGTCGGCTGAGCTGCATCCCAGCTCCAAATCCTACATAAGTTCCCCGATACGGAGCCATCTTCTCCCGACCCCTAAGTATGGGCTCCTTCTGTCATCCTCAGCGTCAGAAGTTCCAGAGCCTTTGGACAGTGGCGTGAGAGAAGGGAGTCCCACTTGAGGGTGGACATCTGGGCCTGGCAATAGGACACCCAGTGTGGTTTGACCTGGCTTGAGGAGGGGACCGTGGCTTCCCGGGATCTGCCTGCATCAAGAAGCTCTTTATGCAGTTCAAGAGCCTGCCTTGGCTGGCAGAGCCTAGGACTCCCCATTGGCTGCCCAGTGGGCAAGTGCTCAGAACCCACCTCATTATAAGGGACAGAATTCCGGACACTGAATCCAGCAGGCTGTGGTCATAATCAGCTAATTAAACCACCCAAGAATGGGTGTTTGGCCCAGAAGAGTGTGTCGGGGGGGATCAGGGAGGGTGGTGAAGCTGGGAGAGGGGAAGAGGGATGCTGAGAGCTGAGCCTGCAGGGCAGAGCCGAGAAAGGGAAGCGGGGAGAGGAACTAGAGAGCAAGGGAAGGGGCAGGTGCAGAGAGGGTTCCATCTGGGCAGAGCACCCTGGTAAAATGGGAGCCCGAACTCCAGTGTCTCGGTCCTCTCATCTCACGGCAAGCTGTTCCTCTGCTCTGATCCTCGGTTTCTCGGTGTGTCAAAGAGGAGATGGGAGAGGCTTTGGCCTAGGAGGTCTCTGGGGGTCTCTCCTCATTTTACAGGTTCTGTGCCGAAGAGAGAGGAAAAGACCCAAGCAATACTGCTCAGGGCTGAGAGCAAAGGCATAGCCTCCAGCAGCCTGTACCGAGGGAGGAGCAGACAGTGCCAGGCTCTGCTGGAGCCTGTGGGTCTGAGTAGCCCTTGGTGGAGGTTAATTGGAAGGGGAGGCTTGCCAGAAGCCCAGCTAGGATGCTCTATCCAGGTACCTCCTGTCCCCAGGCTGAGTCCGGCCTCTGTCCTGTGATTCTAAATAGTGTCCGCAGGGAGGGACTGTCTAAAGTGTGGTTCTCCCTCTTCAGGCACAGAGCAGTGTCTTTGACATCTATGTAGAAATTTCCCCAGTAGTACTCAGGGTGTGTGTGTGTGTGTGTGTGTGTGTGTGTGTGTGTTTGTGTGTGTGTGTGTGTGTGCGTGCGTGCTGGGAGCAGGATCTCCCCAGAGGTAGAGCCCCAATGTTTTGGGTGTGGATTTTACGGTAAAAGACAAACTCAGCTACTGTCCATTGATCTGTCACTAGTTCACTTCCATGACCTTGGCCAAGGGGCTTGGGCTCTCTGGGCCTCAGTTTCCACACTTGGGAAGCCAGTGCACCTATCTATCACACTGGGTGGCTATGGGCCCAGAGGTGAGGGTTTGATCAAATCGTTATTACAGATGGGATGATGGTTCACCCCTGTGATCCGAGCACACAGGAGGATTGCTTTGAATTTGGGGCCAACCACTTTGTGAAATAAAGGGACCAATGAGATAGCTCAGTCGGGGAAGGCAATTGCTGCCAGCCAGGACTGACTGCCTGAGTTTGATCTCTAGAACCCGTGTAGTCGAAGAAGAGAACCCATTCTCAGACACACGGACACAAATAAAATGTGGTATATATGTCACTTGTTATTGAAGCCTGGGAAATGGCCTATTCCCTCCATCCATCCCCTCCCTGTTCTCTTTCTTCTCCTGACTTTCCCCCAGCTGGTCCAGGACTGTGCACACTGCTGGATGGTGGCCAGTGGAGCTTCAACGTGCCATAGAAGACCAGTCATGACAGGAAAGGGAAGCGAGATTGCCCAGGGCCAGCGTTGTAGGGCTGGGGTGGAGCGCCTCCTCTTTGGCCTCTGTCTGCCGAAGCAGATTCTCTAAGAGGAAGTGGGGGAGAGATTGCAGAGCTGGAAGCTGGGAGCCACTGTGGACAGAGGGCCCTTGGCATGCCAGATGTAGTCCTAGCTCCTTCACCCCTCTCCCCCTTTCAGAGCCCAGAGCCTGGTTTGCTGCCAGGGAAGCCGACAGGCCACTTTTTCACACACTTGAAAAACAACAGCCCTTCCTGGTTCCCAGACTTGGGCAGGAGGAGCTGGAGAGATGTCGAGAGGTCTGGGGGACCGGCAGCACAAGGCAGGAGTCTGCCTCTGTTTCCCCAGCTTCTTGCAGCCTCAGGGTTGGGCTATGACCTGCCCCCAGCAAGGGCCTCTGACTCGGGAGGGCGCCTAGGAAGCTGGTTATGTAAGTCAACGAGACTCCCTGCTCACTTCCTCCTTCCCTCCCCATTGAGGCCCTGCAAGCAGGAGGCAGGTGCTGCTTTGCTCAGGATCTCTAGGCCCAGCAGGTGATGGTAACTATACTGTGTTGGGGTGTGGTGGGTGTGGGGGTGATCTCCTTGTCCACACCCTCTGGGGCAAGCCTTGTGGGCTGCCTCAGTGCAGGCCTCTGGGTTGGCAGTGAGCACTGCCTCCTCCCACACCCGAGGAGTCTGAAGCTGCAAAGCTTCATTAGAGGAAGCGGGCAGCAGGCCTGAGATCATTTGCCTACAAACTGCCCCCAGAGGGGATCTAGCCTCTGCAGCCAGAGGAACAAATCGCCAGCATTTTTTCGGTTTGTTCTGTTCCGTTGCACAAACATTTCTTCAATGCTGGCTAGGTGCCAGACCTCTACTACAGGCATGTCCCTGGAGTGTAGCCTACCACAGTGGACATTTAAGGAACAGTTCGGTTTCATGCGAAACTTAAGGATGGATCATTTCTCTGCGGCTGGCGTGCTGCTCCTCCTGGAGCGTGTGTGCATGGAACTCTGTCTCTTGTCAGCTGGGGTTTTGAGGGATGGCTTATTCCCTTTTAACTGGCCATGCCGTTCTCCCCAGGAGGTGCCAGGCCCCTGGGCTCTATGCTGGGCACCTGAGGTAGGAAGTGGAGACAGCCTCTTATGGCATTTGTATGTTTGGGGGAGACAGAAATAAATGTCTGTAACGTTCTTAAGAGAGTGGTAAGGGATATCCGTTTATAACCGGAGACAGCAATCCAGGATTAACACTCGGAGACCTCTCTACAGAACAGGGACACTCAAGTATGCGGCGGGAGATGCATTTGGTTGGCCCTGTAGATGAGCTCAGTGGTCTGTGGAACAGACCCTGTCAGCTGGGCCTGGAGTACCCCTGTGTCAGGTTGAGGTTCATGTCTTTCTTTTTTTTTAATTGATTTTATTGAGCTACACATTTTTCTCTGCTTCCCTCCCCGCCTCTCCCCTCCCTTTCAACCCTCTCCCATGGTCCCCATGCTCCCAATTTACTCAGGAGATCTTGCCTTTTTCTACTTCCCATGTAGATTAGATCTATGTTTGTCTCTCTTAGGGTCCTCATTGTTATCTAGGTTCTCTGGGGTTGTGAATTGTAGGCTGGTTTCCTTTGCTTTATGTCTAAAAGTCACTTATGAGTGAGTACATATGGTATTTGTCTTTCTGAGTCTGGGTTACCTCACTCAATATGATGTTTCCTAGATCCATCCATTTGCCTGCAAATTTCAAGATATCATTATTTTTTTCTACTGTGTAGTACTCCATTGTGTAAATGGACCACATTTTCTTTATCCATTCTTTGGTCAAGGGGCATTTAGGTTGTTTCCAGGTTCTGGTTATGACAAACAATGCTGCTATGAACATAGCTGAGCGCATGTCCTTGTGGTACGATTGAGCATCCTTTGGTATTTCAATAAAGAATTTCTTGGGAATGCAGACCGCTTCAGAACAAAAACAAAAACAAAGCTAGTGTGCATTGCCTCTAATCCCACCACTCAGGAGACAGAGGGAGGAGGATGGCCACAAGGGTGAGGTCATCCTGCTCTACACTGTAAGCTCTGGGTCAGCTGGGATGACCTAGCGCGTCTCCTCCACCCGCCCCTCCTTTCTAAACAAAACTAAAACAAAAAGGTCAAGAAATCAGGGTGAAAAGCAAAAGTGTCACAGTGAATAGTTCAGTGAGATTAGAAATGAGATAGACATATTGGCAGACGCTGGGCAAACAGCCGTGGATGCCAGGACTGCCCAGAGTCCACCCTGGTGGCAGGCAGGGGTTTCACAGCTTCTCTCTAGCAGAGCTGACCTTGCAAAAGGCCATTGGAGGTTTCCAGCAGAGTGCAAGGCTGGGAGCTAAGTCTTAGGAGAGACAGCTTTGGTTTGGGGCTGTGGCCAGGAAGGGGCATGGGTGCTGGTCTTTATAGTTCAGAGGGCCTTCTTTAGGAACATCGAGGCCAAGTGGTGTGGTACAGAGGGTGTAGGCTGGGGTCCTCAACTCCCCATGTCTGTGGATGAGATGCTCGGATTCTGGGGAAGTGGTACCCTTCTCCTTCACTGCAGTGTCTGTGCTAATGAGAGCGCCCAGCATCTTAACAGGGCTCACCTGGTGGGTGAGATTTTTGTCATGAGTCTGTGGCCCGAGGGCTGTGGGAGAAAACTGAAGGCATTTAAAAAGACTTGGTAATGAGGATTCTGATTTTTTTTTTTTGCCAAGATTTTTTTTCAATATCCTAAAAAGGACAGAGCTGAAGACACGTTATAATCAAGCAGTTAATATGCGCACCTCTCTTCCTCACACGCAGCAGCAGCCATGATTGAAATCACCATTTTGTAGAACAAACCTTGTCTAGTAGGGAATTTTCAGAGGACTATGATGACCCTTGCCCAGGCCACAGATGGTCCTGGGTTTCTCCAGCCTCAGCTTCCTTACAAGTAAGAGAATATCTGGAAAAGAGGTGGCCTGAGTCCAAACTCCCTGGAGAGAAACTCATTCCCAGCCATCCCAGCTCAGACGTCCAGTCTGAACGGTGGTGTGTGCGTGTCTTCTCACGCTGCTCCGGCACACCGGCTTCTGGCCTGGGCGGATCCACTACTGTTCTGCCTGTCCTGTGGCTCAGTATAAAACCTGGAAGCAATCCTTTTGTTCAGAGACACAACAGACCCTGACCTTCCCAGCTTAAAAGATAGCCAGCTGCTCCCTACAAGAGCATCATTTTCGGGTGGTACCCAGAACCCTGGAGTTTCTGTCTCTAACTTCCTGTCTGCTGTCCTCACGCTGTGGGCACTGGCTTAACGTCAAGGGCCTTTGACCTTCTTTATGACATTTTCTTTTTTTTTTCTTTTTAATATTTATTCATTATATATAGTGTTCTGCCTGCATGTATGGCTGCAGACCAGAAGAGGGCACCAGATCTCATTACAGATGGTTGCGAGCCAGCATGTGGTTGCTGGGAATTGAACTCAGGACGTTTGGGAGAGCAGGCAGTGTTCTTAACTGCTGAGCCATCTCTCCAGCCCAACCATTGGTTTTCCACACCTGTGTCTCTGCCAGATCAGGCTTTTTGCCCAGGATAGCCTTTCTTTCCCCAACTGGTAGAACCTTCTTTATATGTTGCTTTCAAGACACAATCTTATTATATATAACCCAAGCTGCTTTTGTACTCAAGACAATCCTCCTGCCTCAGCCTCCTGAGTGCTGGGAATGAAGGTATGTGCTTCCACACTTCTTCCTTAGGACCTCTCATCCCCTCCATCCATCACATTTGGAGACAGGGTCACATGCATCCCAGGCTGACTTCAAATTCACTATGTATTCAAGGATGACCATGAACTTGTGATCTTCCTCTCTCCAAATCCTGAATACTGGGATGCAGGCATGTGCTATTGTCTATGATGTATTATGTATTGCTGGGAATCAAACCCAGGCCCTCCTGCATGGGAGGCAAGCATTCTGCCAACCAAGCTACATCCCTGGCCCTCCCTTCCTTTGACCTTAATTTAAACAATTGCATGGGCACCTTTTCCAGGTGTGGAGCTTTCTCTGGGCTCTGTGCTCCCTAGAGGAAGACCGAATAGTCCTCTGGTCCCTTGGCACCTGGCAGGACTCCTTGGTGGTGCTCTGTCCTGGAGTGGGCTACTGATAGAAGGGTCCTCCACTCCAGCCAGAGGCTGTGCTTGGGGCCAGAATTAGGCAAGGTGGGTCACAGTTGGCTCAGAGGAAGTGGGGTCTGAACTGCTGACCCAAAGGAGAAGCTCCCTTCCCTTCTTCTCACTTCCTTCCTGGTCCTGGTGCTGAAAGAAAGCCGACAGAATGGGTAGAAAAAGGGAAATTGATACATTTTTCAGCTGGGGTTTTGGGATTCCCCAGCCTGGAGATGAATAAACAAGGCCCAGGCCTTTCTCCTGTCTTTCCTTTTCCTACACTCTTTCTGCCCACGTAGGAGCGTCAGGCGCTAGCTACAAAAACGGACCGAGAAGGCATCGTTGTTTTTACAGCTCTGTCGTGTGCATGCTGGAACTCACCCTTCCCCTTATCCATCTTGTTGGATCTGAGTTCAAGTCTTGACAGACACTTGAAGCTCTGTAACTGGACAGGTCATGCTGGCCGCTTTTTTGAGCCTTGGTTTCTTCTGCATACCAAAGAATGGATAAGGCCTTCCTCATAGGGCGGTGTCACTCTGTGTGCAAAGGGCTGAGCAGGTGTTTGTGGCATAGAAGCTACTTTCAGGTCAGAAGCTTGGGAGCATTGACCATCACCTGGGCCAGGGTGGGGCCCAAAGTGCCACGCCGGTTCTTCATGGGACTGCCTCATTTTTGCACCTTAGGGACCCCCTCTCCCCACCCCAGTTCAGTTGGAACCAAGTTACTGTCTTAGTTACTTCTCTACTGCTGTGAAGAGACACCATGACCAAGACCACTTAAAAGGAAGCGTTTAACTGGGGCCTTGCTTACAGTTTTAGGCCATCATGATGGGAAGCATGGTGGCAGGCAGGCATGACCCCAGAGCAGTAGCTGAGAGCTTACATCTAATCCTCAGGCAGGAGGCAAAGAGAGAGAGAGAGTGTGTGTGTGGAAGGTGACTGGGTTTTGAAACCTCAAAGCTCACCCCTAGTGACACATCTCCTCCAACAAGGTCACACCTCCTAACCCTCCTTAAATAGGTCCACCAACTGGGAACCAAGTGTTCAGACCTTTGAGCCTGTGGGGGCCATTCTCATTCAAACCACCCGTTTCCTACTGTGCATTTTCTGTAAAGGCTTGTGGATGGCGGATATCAATGAATTTATCATTAATGCAGCACAGGGGTGGGACATGGGCAAATAAAAACAAATACTGGTTTGTAGGGTGAGTCAGGAAGCGGCAAGAACATCTGGAAGGCCCAGGAGGTGGGCAGTGAAAAAAAGGCTGAACCATTGTAAAATGTGCTTGGCCGGAGCGGAAGGACCCAAGGCCCTCACTGTGTGAGGCTGTTGCTCTGAAACTCACTTCTGAGGTCCAGTGCTTCCTTGGATATCTCCAGAGAAGGCAGTGGCTGATCAGGAAGATCTATCACAATTCCCTAGGTGTCTCAGTAGCTCAAGACCTTTCGCTCCATGGACCACTGCCTTCTAATGTGTCTGCCAACTACTTCTTCCCTCCAGGGCTAGGGTGGGAGGGGAAGAAGAGGGCTTCAGTTCAGGTCTGTTTTCAGAAATGAAAGAAAGACTTAATTTCTCACCCATTTCACATGATCACAGCCTTTTCACCTATGTGTCTAGGTCATGGCATTTGTAGAAAGCCCCCTGGAGTGTGTGTACCGTGTGTGTGTGTGTGTGTGTGTGTGTGTGTGTGTGTGTGTGTGTAATGCATAACTGGTAGACACTAACTGTTTCCTTTTGCAAAATGAGGACAAAACAACTTGCCTTGTGTAGCTGTGGGACCGTGGCATGTGCTAGCCTGCTAGCCGGCAGGTGGGTTTCTTAGCTGCTGGGAGTTGCAGGTACAGCTGGAGGCAGATGCTGCCAGCCCTTTTGTGGAAGGATCTTCTCAGGGATGTACAGCAGGATCGCCAAGAATTCCGCAGCAGGCTCTGGACTCATATGAGCCTGGCTACCTCAGAAGCTGCGGCAAGACACACAGACCTGGGCCACGGACGGCAGGGAGGGCCCTGCATCAGAAGAACTTCCTGGGAACCTCATCTGTCTGTTGGGCTGGGGGCAGGGCCTTTGTGAAGGCGGGTTATGCTCAGATCGCCTCTGGGCCCTTCCTCCAGTCCCGAGGCAGATTTACTTCAAGGCAAAGCTGCACCCCAGCTTCAGGCCTTTTGCACCCCAGACTCCTCTCTGGGCCTCATCTTGTGCCACAGGGCTCAGAGCTGTCCTGAACTTTGACAAGAAAAGATCATTCATGTTTTTCATATGTTAGGTTTTTTTTTTTTAAAGCAGACTTCTGGGATGGGGGTGTAGCTCATGTATTTGGCCCTGGGTTAGATTCCCAGCACCCATAAACACGTGTAGTGAGTGGTCATGTCTAGAATCTCAGCACTTAGGAGGTTAAGGCAGGACAAACCAGGAGGGTGACAATGATCTATCAATAGTGGAGCACAGCTGGACTGGAAAGGGGCTATCAGAACCTGATGGGGCTTTCCATGGGAAGGGGGCTACAGGAAGCCTGGCCTGACTGTCTCTGTTTCAGCAGCTGGATGAGGAGTCTGGTTGCTGTGGGGCTTGTGGACGCTTTTGGGGCAGTTCAGCTGAACGTCGCTGCTCACTAGGAAGCCAGGCTGATAGGCTGTCAGTCCCAGAGGGGGCTGCCTGTCCTTCCCCAGTGTCAATGCCCACTTTAGGGGAGAAAGGGAGGAGACCTGGTTGTTGAGATAGGTTTCAAGTCTCACGTCTGGTTGATTGTGGTGGTCCACACCCATAATCCAAGCACCAGGGAGGTTGAGGCAGGAGATCAATTCAAGACCATCTTCCACTACATGGTGTGTCCAAGATTGTCTCTAGTCTCAAAATTAAAAAAAAAAAAATCAAATTTTACGTCTTCTGATTGTCAGGTCAGTGGATGTTAAAATGTTAAATAGTTACATAATTTTCCTGAACTTTTCAAAAAAAATTTCATCTTCAAAGTGTCCTTCCTATCATAGGGGCTGTGGTAAGTCTCAAGAGAGATAATATAGGGCTTAACATAGGGCCTGGCTCAGGATAGGTGTGTGTACCTAGCACACCTTCCCATGGCCCTCCCTAGCTTGTATCCTGCACCTTACCCGTCTGCCTATGCCCTGAGTCGATGTGTGCTCCCTGGGTTTGGTTTTGTTCATCTTGTGACCTTCACAGCCCATATACAGGGCCTTTGAGACACTTTGAAAGGGTTGGTTTGCCCCTGCCAGGGGGCTTCTGTGTGGCTTCTGCCCTGGGGAACTCCAGAGGCTGTGGCTGTTGCTAGGCTCCCACAGGCCAGCGACTCTGTTCTCTGCAGCGCCCTGTAATCAAATTGCTGTTAGTGACAATCTGACATCTGCGGCTCCCTGCCGTGGAATGCAAGCACCCTAGGAGCCCTGACTCCAGGTTCCAGTGGCTGGTACCAGAGGTATGCGGCAGGAATTCCATGATGACAGGGCTTCTGTCTGCTTTTCCCTCTCAGAAATCAAGCCTGCTTCCTCCTCCAGCCCAGCCATTTTCTAGGTGGGGCGGGGCAAGCCTCTGGGCCCGTTGAGAGTTCAGATTGGGCAGCCAGATACATCAGCTGTTCTGCTGGGTGTTGGAGGAGGTAACGCTGGAAGTCAGGTTATTGTTTTCAAAGAATCTTCAAGGGTCCTTCCATTTGACCTGTGATCTGTATGCCTGGATAGAGGGACTGACAAGCACAGGCATTCCATTCCTAGTGGGCCCTTGCTGCTGGCCTCACAATGGGTTGGGAGCTCTGTGCAAAAGCTGTTTATATTTCCTTGGCAGAATTTATTGCCCAGCCTGGCCTTCTGCAATTAATTATAAGCCAAACAAATAACTTGTCTCTGGGAGGCTGGGGCTTGGCATAAACATTTACGTATAGCCAGGGGGCCAGCCCAGATACTGGGTGCTTCCCTCTGGCCTTGGGGACAGAGGGGCGGGATAGGGTGGGGCCATTTCCGCCTGAGCCAGGGAGGTCCTGTGCTCAGGTTCTCTTTCAGTCTTCCAAATTACCCCAAAGTGTGGTCCCTGCTTGTAAAGGGAGTCTCAGGCAGAGTCAAACCGTTTGTCCAAGACCACACAGCTTCAAAGGAGAGTTGTCCGACTGTCTGTCCATCTGTCCATCATCCTTTGCACATTTATTAAGCTCTCATCATGTGGGAAGGGGGTCTGAGGAGGCTCATGATAATCAGTAGTAATAAATATACACAGAACTTTTCTAACGTGGCTGAATTGGTAGGCATGTGGCTCGGTTGCTGGAGCGCTTGCTTAGCTTCTATGAAGTCCTGAGTTCACTTCTATCACGGCATAAACTGGGCGCATTGGTCACCTACCTGTCCTCTGGAGTAAAAGTAAAAGGGGCAGAGTTACAGGGAGCGCTTGCTGGGGGTGGTGGCACACGCTTTGAATCCCAGCACTCAGAAAGCAGAGACAGGCGGATCTCTGTGAATCTGAGGCCAGCCTGGTCTACAGAGCAAGTTCCGGACCAGTTATAGAGGCACAGTGAGACCTTAATCTTTATTACTGTTATCATTGTTACTATTATTTCTTTTGTTTTTTGAGATTATAATATGATTACAACATCCCACCCACCCCCCTTTTCCCTTTCCTCTTTCCATACCCTCTTATATAATATACCCCTCTGTAGATGGATTTTTCTTTGGGCCACTAGCTCACAAATAACAATATGGATTATTGTTAATTATTATTATTAATTATGAAAGCTTATAACTTAAATTAACCTGCTTTTATTAATCTATGTTTTACCATGTGACTTTTTACATTTCTTTTTCTTTTTTTTTTTTTTTTTGAGACAGGGTTTCTCTGTAGCTTTAGAGCCTGTCCTGGAACTAGCTCTTGTAGACCAGGCTGGCCTCGAACTCACAGAGATCCACTTGCCTCTGCCTCCCAAGTGCTGGGATTAAAGGCGTGCGCCACCACTGCCCGGCTTTTTACCTTTCTTTCATTTTGCATATCCCACTCCCTCCTTGTCTCATTGGCTTCTCCCCTGCACCTCGATTATCTCCTCCTACTTCCTCTCTCTGCCTGGAAGTCCCACTTATACCTCCTGCCTAGCCATTGGCCATTCAACTTTTTAATTACACCAATCAGAGCAATATATTTTCACACAGTATACAAACATCCCACAACACCCTCCTTGCTCTCTTTCAAATTCATGGTTTCTTTTTCACTAATTGTTGTTACGTTCTTATATGTATGTACATAGATTTCCTAAATATAACCTGCTCCGTCTGTCACTTGTGTGTCTGTCTTTAGGGCTGACCATTTGCTATTGGATAAGCGATGGCTGTGTCCTACCCCGACCCCCGCTCTCAGCGTCCCTTAGTTGCCTCTAGTTCTTTGAGTAGGGCTGAGGCCTACGTTAGTATGCCTATGTTCAGTTCACGTCTAGGCAGTGAGACCTTATCGAAAAACAAGTTCTAGGGCTCAATCTTGGTTACATACGTAGAGACTTTAAAGACCCTATCCTCAAACAGAAGGCGAACGAGATGGCCTGTGAGGGTCTTTAGTGGTCACCTTCCACCTGTTTTACACAGGGATGGCCTGGCTGGGAGCAGCTTCAGCAGGAATAACTCCTCAAGGGCAGCCTCATTGCTCAACTCCTCAGGTCTGGAACTCTGCCTACGCTAATATCCTTCACACTAGGGAAATGTTTTAGATTTGAGATTTTGGAATATTTGCACACGTGTTATAAAATTTCTTGGGGACTGGGCCCTGTTTAACATGAAATCCCTTTGTTTCATGTGTGCCTTATATAGGTAGCCTGATGGCAATGGTGATTTTGTAGGTGTGTGTATGATGAGGACTGGCAAGTCCCTACCACTGAGCTGCATCCCGGGCTCCAGTTTTGTACTGGAGTTTCTTTGTCTTTATCGTGACCCTTTGCATCAGGTCAGGTATACAGTGTTTTCCTTGTGGCCTGTTGATATTCAGAAAGTTTCAGATCTGGGAGTATTTAGGACTTTTAATTCCAGATCACCAACCTCCCTTTTGCCGTTGGGCTAGATGGCTCAGAAGAGGTGTGCTTCGGCATGGTTCAAGGTTCGGTGGCAGGAAGAGGTATTGGGGTTTGGAGGCCAAGGATGTTTAAAATTGAGAGGTACTGGCCGCCAAGGACTCCTCATTAGCAACTGCCCTCTGCCCTTCTTCCCTGATCGTTCTGTGTTTTCCAGCTTCCTGTTCAGCCAAACCCAGCTCACTGGTCTTGCTCACGGATCTCTAGAGCCATCTGCTGGGGGGCCACCTTCCTCTTTGCAGAGGAAAACAGCATGGATAATTAAAGGCTCCTGGCACTGCTGCGGATTTCTACGTCACAAATGGAGTGCTTGGTCTCTGGTCTTGGGTCCTAGAAACCCTTGATTGGGCAGAAGCACATCCCCAAGGGTTGGGGCTGCAGCCCTTGGGCCTCCATGTCTTTGGGCTATGGTGGAATCTGGGCTCAGCTTGAACTGTGCACACCATGTCAGCCCCCTTCTCAGAGCCAGGGGTGTAGACACAGATGGCCAGAGAGGAAGAGATGTGTGGCGTAAGAGAAGGCTTCAGGGGACACCACATTGGGAAGGCATCTAATTTCAGATTCAAGTTATAACCTGTACCCCAGATGGCCACCAGTGTTGCGTTCTGGTGATGGGAACAAAAGAATCCTTACTTGTGGGGTCGGAGTGGGGGGTCGGAGTTACGGGTCATATCTAACTAGGGGACCAAAGTTCTGGTCACAGATGCATAGAGGGGCAAATTGTGGTCTATCCATGCGGCAGAACGTACTTCCACAGAAAGGCAGCAGAATCCTGACTCAGGCTGTAATTGGATGAATCATCGTGAAGACATCCTGCTGAGAGGTAGAAGCTGGGTGCCAAAGGGCACGTATTGTATTAGAGAATTTATGTGACATATCTAGAACAGATGAATCCATGGGATGGAAAGCAGGCCCTGGCTGGCTGCCAGCAGATAACAGGGAAAGGGTGGGGAAAAAAAGACTTAATGGATAAAGAGAATGGTGGATGTGAACTGGAAGCAGACGTGGGTTGCAGCTTTGCAGAGCTGTGTGAGATGCTAACAGCCACTGACTTCTTCACTCTCTACCAAGGCTTAACTTTAAAGTTATCTTATTTGTTAATCAGCTAATTGTGTATGTTTATGTATGTGTGCACGTGCATGTAGAAGCAGGGTTAATGTCAATTTTCCTCAGTTGGCTCGGGTCCACCGATTTGTCTAGATGGGCAAGTGAGCCCCCAGGGACCGTTCTGTCTTTGCCTTCCTGGTGCTGGTGTTATAGGTACTCACTGCTGCTACCTCACACGGCTTCTTTGGATTAGGTTCTGGGTGATCGAATTCAGGTCCTCATGTTTGTGTGGCATGCGCTTCGCCAACTGACCCATCTCCCTGGTCTCCAACTGTTTTATTAACTGTTTGTTGTTGTTGTTGTTTTGTTTGTTTTTTTGAAACAGGGTTTCTCTGCAGCTTTGGAGCCTGTCCTGGAACTAGCTCTTGTAGACCAGGTTGGCCTTGAACTCACAGAGATCCTCCTGCTTCTGCCTCCCCAGTGCTGGGGTTAAAGGCGACCACTGCCCAGCTGGATTCTCTGTTTTAAATGTTAATGGCATGCTACGTGAATTTCACCTCAGTAAGTTTGTGTTTAAGTTGATAACGGTCGTAAGAAAGGCGACTTCTGTTGGGAGGAGGAGCAATGGAGATAAGACCTGGATTGGGTTGAAGCTGTTGAAGAAAGGAAAGTCCAGGTCTAAGAGGCTATGGTAGGCTTTTGGTGCAGAGAGGGGCAGTTTGACAGTGGTTGAGACCAAAGCTCTGGTATTGGCCTGATTTCTGTTGCTGCAGTAGAACACCTGAGGTCTGTTTAGCTCACAGTTCTAGAGAGTCCAAGAGAAAGCACTGGCATGGGGGAGGCTCTGGGAAAGGCCTCATGATGGATAGCATCATAGCAGGTGTGTGCGCGTGTGTGCGCGTGCGTGCATGTGTGCGTGTGTGCGTGCGTGTGTGCGTGCGCGTGTGTGTGTGTGCGTGTGTGTGCGAGACCTTGCAGTGAGATTGGGAGTCAGAGAGCTGTTCAGGCTCTGGCTTACTTGTCCTAACAACGCACTCCATTTTTGATTGTGTGTGTATTCATTCATGTGGATACACGTGTTTGTGTGGCTGCCCATGCTCATGTGTGTGAGGGTCAGAGGTCAACCTCTGGTGTTACTCAGCAGTCATTTTCCTCAGGAGTCATCTCTGTGGTTTTCTGTTGTTGTTGTTTGTTTCTTACCGGCCTGGAGCTCACCAAGTAGCCTAGGCTGGTTACCAATGAGCTTTAGGGAACCATCTGTCTTTACCAGTGCTGGGATTATCAGGGAGCCCCGCCATGCAGTCCTTTTTATGTGGGCCCATATGCTTTCCCCGGTGACTGAGTTATCCCCACAGCCCACAACTCACCCAAGAACCAGTGACTCCCTTCCGAGGGCGGTTCCCCTAACGACCCAGCTGCCTTCTGCCGGCTTCCTTCTCCCCCTTCCTTCCTTTAGCTAGCGCCCAGGTCTCATGGATGCAAGGACCGTGGAGCTACACTCCCAGTCAACGTCACCTCTTCAAATTCCATCAGCCCTCAATGCCACCACACTGGGAACAGGCTTCCAATACCCGAACCCTAGCTGGGAGACATGCAAGTCATTGTCCAAAGCGTAGCAATCCTCAGGGGCTGGAGAGATGGATCGGTGGTCAAGTGTGCTTGCTCTTCTCAGCCGTGAGAACTGGAGTTGGGTGGCTCACAGAGGCCTACAGCTCTAGCTCCCAGGGATCTGATGTCTCCATGGACACCTGCACACACATGTGCATGTACACGCACACAGATACATCATGCAGACACATAAATACAACTTTTTGGTTTTTTTTCAAGTCAGGGTTTCTCTGTGTGGTCTTAGGCTGTCCTGGAACTCTCTCTGTGGACCAGACTGGCCTTGGATTCATAGAGCTCTGCCTGCATCTGCCTCCCAAACGCCTGTGATCAAAGGTGCGTGCTACCGCTGCCCAGCCATAAATAAGATTTTTAAAAATCTTAAAAATAAAACCGTAACAGTTCTAGCACAAAGCTGTGTCATCTTGGCCAGGTTTCTTATCATTTGTTTGTTTCGGTTTCCCTGACTAGAATGTGAGAATAACAAAGTTTTTATCATGGAAATTTAAATCTTCTATTATGGGAATCTTAAAGCTTTCCTGAGGATTAAATGAGTTAATATTTGAAAGAACTCCACATTGGCAGCTGTTATTATCACTCATTCACATTTTTATTTATTTGTTCATTTGCTGGGCGCCCACAGGAGCCAGGGCTGGGGCAGGGATCTGGAGACACAGCTGTGTGCATGACTCAGAGTCTGCTCTCAGGGACCGCCTCACATCCTGGTCAAAGAGTCAGCCGGCTGCACCTGCAACTTTGGCTATTGATGAAAAGCCTTCATCATCTCTTGCTGCTCTAGAACTGGCTGAGCAGGCGCCTCCCCGGCAGGCCTTCTTAATGGTTTTTGAAATGTACCAGACTCAGGAGCTGGTGACAAAGACTCAAGGAGGCCAGAGGCAGGCAGCAAAGCCCTGGGTTTTGGTGTCCCCGCCTGGTGCGGACAATAGTTCAGAATGGTTCCCAGAATCTTTTCTGACTTCCAGTCCTGGCGACAGCACAGAACCTAGTTGGCTTTGGGCTTTTGCTGTTGTTGTGAGAACTGTCAGGGACTGACTACAGAGTGCAGAGACTGGCGGTCCACGGGGTCTCAGGAGTCCCTGAGAAGTGCCCGTGGTAGGTGAAGAGGAGAACAGTAAGCTCAGAGGGGGAGGGACTCTGGTGGCTTCTGGCCACACCTGTCCTTAGCAGGGCTGTGGGTTCCCTCTCCTGAGCTGGGATGGGCCTCAGCTCTCATGCCTACTGAGACTCAGTTAGTAAGAAGTGAACTGCTTTGTAGGGACTGCCATCTTGTCAGCCAGAAGAGGAACTGCGGTAGAAGGTCGTGGCTTTGTCTGGTCAGCAGCCTTGGAGAACAAGGACCCTGTCTTCTTTGGATGAGGTCACCCCTGTTTCTCTTCCCTCTGTCTGTCCACAGACCATTCAGGCTCAGTAGGACCTCAGCTCTCTTCAGAACAACCTTATTCTATTGCTGTTTCTCCATGCTCTGTCAATTCCTCTAGGGTTCTGTTTGTATGTCCCTCGCTCACAGCGGTCAGCCTGGCACTGTCACACCCCCAGTGGTGAAAACTGATTCACATAGGGTCACTTGGGTGCAAGTCACTCCCAGCAAAGCCTGTCTCAGGTGTCCTCCCATCCCCCACATCCAGGATGCTGAGTGCATCTAATGTCCGTATGCCCCCTGTCTCCGCCCACGTCAGGTCCCCTGCTGGCTTCTGTCCAGGGCCTGTGTCACGGGCTGTCCTGCTGGGAGTTCAGAAGAACCATTCTAAGAAGGAACTTGCTCTCTTCTCCTTCCAAAATCTGCTACGTTCAGCACAGTGGGCGTGGTACAGTGGTGCCCGTCTGTCATCTGAGCACTCAGGGGATGGAGACCTGACAGTAAGGGATTCAAGGTCAGCCTGGGCTACCTGAGACTTTGTCTCAAAATAAAAAAAAAATGCAAGTAAGTGAGCTGGGTGTGGTGATTCACACCTGTAATTTCAACATTTGGTACTCAGGCAGGAGGTCAGCCATAAGTTTGAGGCCCTCCTGGTTTACATAGCAAATTCTAGGCTTGCTAATACTCCACAGGAAAACCCTGTTACAAAATAGAATAAAATAGGGCTGGTGAGGTGGCTCAAAGGTTAAAAGCACTGACTGCTCTTCCAGAGGTTTTGAGTTCAATTCCCAGCACCCACATGAAGGCTCACAACCATCTATAGTGAGATCTGGCACCCTCTTCTGGCCTGTAGGCATATATGCAGGAGGAACTCTGTATACATTTTATATATATATATATATATATGAAATTTTTTAAAAAAATAGAATAAAATAAAACCAACTGAAGCAAGCTATGTCTGGAGTGAAGACACAGTAGCTGGACCCTCCCAGGGCTTGTCCTCTGTGGCCCACGTGTTCCAATGGGCCAAGTCACATTGCAAAAAGAAGGGACCTGAGAAATGGAGGAGTCGTGGTCTGGCCGGGTCAAGTTCTCTGTGTTCTAGAACACCCAGACCAATTTTCTCCCCTGTGTCCACCCTCCTCTTGTATCCTCACAGACCCCAGGCCTCAGGACCTTGGCATCCTGGGGCCAGGGAGGACTTCTGAGCCTTTCCTTTATCCACAGGCCTTTGATAACACCTCCTGGGTACCAGTTTCTGACCTGAGCCCAGGAGAATGTGGGACAGACTTCAACTTCCCTTGACACTGATGAAGGAGAGCACTATGAATTCAGGAGCATGTCCATCCACTCACTCACTCAGCAAGCACCATAAGTATCTTCATTTGCCGGATGTAGTCCTGGCATCGGGGCAGTGATAGTGAGCAAAATGGCTCAGAGATTCCTTCCCAAAGCCAGCGCACTGGTGCAGTTCCTTTAGACACAGGAGTGGAATAGCAGGGCCCCGGTTCTGAGGTTCTAGCTGGAAGCATTAAATTATCATTTAGTCATTAAACAGCCGCAGCTGCTCTTTCCACACGAGCAAAGAAAATGATAGTCCTGCATGATTCCCACATTCCGAAGGAGGTTTGCTAGTTTTGGTGTGAGTTTTGAGCTGTGTGTTTCAGGCATGTTCCCATACATTCAGTGCAACTGGATTAGATGCTGTGAGACAGAATTTATTTCCTATTCAGCGGTTTTCCCTTCCTGTTCTTGGCGGGAGGCGGTCAGAGGACAACGTGCTGGGATTCAGTTCTCGCCTTCTACCGTGTGGGAGTTGGGGTTGTGTGGGAAGAGTAGGGGCAGAGATCAAACTCAGGTTATCAGGTGTGGTGGCAAGCACCTTTACCTGCTAAGCTGCCCCTGTGGCTTTCCAGGAGAGTGCTCAAGGAAGGACTCCAGGAGACCACTCACAGGGAGGACTCCAGGAGAGCGCTTACAGGGAGGATTCCAGGAGAGCACTCACAGGGAGGACTCCAGGAGAGCACTCACAGGGAGAATTCCAGGAGAGCGCTCACAGGGAGGACTCCAGGAGAGCGCTCACAAGGAGAGCTCCAGGAGAGCACTCACAGGGAGGACTCCAGGAGAGCGCTCACAGGGAGGACTCCAGGAGAGCGCTCACAAGGAGAGCTCCAGGAGAGCACTCACAGGGAGGACTCCAGGAGAGCGCTTACAAGGAGAACTCCAGGAGAGCACTCACAGGGAGGACTCTTGGAGTGTCTAACTCCTTTGGGAAAGACTTCCCTGGCTCCTCGGCTAACCACTCGCCATCCTGGGTTCTCAGAGGGCTGCACTTTGGAACATGTGTCCTGGGTCACCTGCACTCCTTGGTTGGGAGTCAGTCTTGCAGGACTGTGCTTTCTGCTTGCAGGAGAGGAACTGCGGTCCCTTTGACAGTACATCTGTGGGTATGTGCCAAGGTATTCCTGAAGACTCCGGATAGGAGAGGAAGGGCTTTTTCTATGCCCTTTAGTGAGGGGAGGTTCGAACTAGGGACATGTGGTTCTGAGAATAAAACAGCTAATGAAAGGACTCCTCCATTCTGCAATTTGGCTGCCAGTGCTGAAGACGAGCCTAGACCAAAGTTATCCAGGAATTTAGTGCATTTTCCCTGAGGTCTGTCTTTTTACCTTGTGTCTCTACTCAAAGGAAAGGGGATAGGAAGTCTTGAAGTTCACAGTGAGGGATCATGGAGAAGCCAAGAAGCCAGGATCTATCTAATTCATTAAGCCAAGTCCAGAACCGGGTCCCAGGATGCTTTCAGGTCCAGTGTTTGTGTATGTGTGTGTGTTTGTGTCTATGTGTGTTTCTGTGTGTGTGTGTGTGTGTTTCTGTGTGCCCATGTGTGTCTCTGTGTGTTCATGTGTGTCTATGTATGTGCTTGTGGTCTGTCTCTCTGTGTGTTTGTATCTGTGTGTATGTGTGTGTCTCTGTGTGCCCATATGTCTCTGGGTATGTGTGTCTGTTTCTCTGTGTGCCTCTGTGTGTGTATGTACGTTTGTGTGCCTGTGTGTGTCTCATGTATGTGTGTGTGTGAAGGGCATTGGCAAAGATGGTACCTCCTTCTTCCTTTGTCCCCATATCCCCTCTGGTCTCTTCATTCCAGTGTGTTGTCCCAGTGGGTTAAAGCCTTGCACTAGACCTGAGGCATAGACCAGTTTCTGCTTGGACTGGGGCTTCCTCAGAGGCTAGGCATTCATTTTCCCCTGATCAGACCATTTGTGCACCATTATAGGTTTCGATTTGGTGCTAATTCTGCTGTGTTGTTGCTCAGCCCAGACCGTGGTTCTGGGGTTAGGGCACTGGTAGATACATGAGTGGGGTATGGGGAGCAGGCATTGGGCTGAGCCGTCTCTTCCACCTCCGAGCTGGCAGAGGCTCCAGCCCCAGGGCCAGCGTCTCATCCTGGCCCCTAAGGCCCTAGGTTCTTGCCCTGTCTCCTTCCTCACGGGTCCCTGCCTGCAGGGAATTCTGTTTTGATTGGAAGGAGGCAAAGTGGAGGAGTTTGCGTGTCTGGCTCTTTCCTCTCTCTTCCTCCTCCCTTCCTCCCAGTGGCACTCAAGATGTTTCCTCTGCCAGCCTGGCTCCATTTCAGCCTGGGTCCCCCTCAGGCACCAGTGGCGAGCCTCTCTGCTTGGAGCTTCTGTGGGCTGTGGTTTTCCATAGTGGACCTTGATGCCTTCCGCCCTTTGAGGGACCCATGGAGCAAGTCCCTCAGGGTGGGGGAGTACCACCTGCTGGCTTTCTTCTCGGCATAAAACCCACACCTGCTGAGGAGGCTCCTGGTCATCCCAGGGCTGATCTGGGTGGACTTTGGCTGTGTCTTTTCTCTCTAGGGCCTCTGATTTCTGGAACCCATACCTGCTGAGGAGGCTCCTTATCATCCCAGGGCTGATCTGGGTGGACTTTGGTTGCGTCTTTTCTCTCTAGGGTCTCTGATTCTGGAAAGGCTCTTAATGGCCTCGTTCTCATTTGGTAATAGTTTGGATCTGTCTCACCCAGCATCTCTACTCCAGGCCTGAGGGCCATGGGAGGCCCTGTCCCCTACCTCTGCAGAGGCCTGACATGTAGGAGTTGAGAACAGATTCCTAGCCCAGGTTCCCTCACTGGTGCTGTTGGGTGCATGCTCACACGGAGAAAGCAGAGCCACACCCTGGCTTGACAGAGCCAGGACTCAACCCCTTTATCCTCAGCTCTTTGAACTGTGCCGGGGGAGTGCGGCTGCTTAGTAAATCTGGTGGAGGAGCAACCAGGGAAGCTGAGCTGGTTAGGGCAAACAAGGGCCTCAAGGGGGCTCTTGCCAAAGGAGGTAGAACTGGCATAGGTTTTGAAGGCAGGCGAGATGGGAAAAGCCTCCCGTGCAATCAGAGCAGCCTATGTAAACTCCGTGAGGTATCGCGATGCCTAGGGTATGTGTGCAACGGGGGCAGGAGGGGAGGCTGGAGAGAGAGAGATCCAGATGTGGAGAAAGGTCTGGTCTGGTGATGGGCACCCTGAACTGCCAGAATGATGCACTGGCTTCCTTAGCTGGTCTCTGGCTTCTGTACTACAGGCCTGGCCTTGAGGGGCAGCCGGCAGTGTAGGGGGAAGGGAGGCTTTTGTGGGTTTGAGGGCCTGAGGATGTCTGAATACCCCCTGGGGTTTGGCTGTGCTTTCTGAGTGAGCAGGATGTGGGATAGGAGCAGTGACTGAAGCAGTCACAGGTGAGATGGAGCCATGAGGCCTCCCTTATTTTCTGGTGGTGACTGGGCCTTTTGCTACTTTGGGGAGTTGCAGTGGACACTGGGTTTCCTCAGGCTTTGACATCTTGACGTCTTGGTTCTCAGTGTCTTTGGTCCACACATAGCATCTCCTTTTCTAAAATGCAGCTTCCAGGACTGGGTTGATGGTTCAGTGGGCAAGGTGCTTGCGAAAGCATGAGGACCTGGGTTCAGATCCCCAGGTCCCCCATAAGAAGTTGGGCATGAGCCTGTGATCCCAGCACTTGGAAGGTGGAGGCAGGCAGATTCCTGGTGCTTGCTATCCAGCCACTTTAGCTGGAATTAATGAGTGACTGAGAGAGACACCTGACACTGACCTTTGGCCTACATACTCATGCATGTGTAAAACGTAGCAGCTAAAAAAAAAAAAAAAAAAAAAGAAAAAAAAAAAGAAGAAAAGAAAAAGAGAAAAAAATTCCAACATCCCCTATGGATGCTGAGTAGGGACCAGATTTTCTTCAACAAGTCTTTTGTGTCTGGCCCCTTCCTCATATGTGAGATCCAATGCCTTCCAATACCTTTTGGGACTTTTGCCTTTGAACATTCCACAGGGAGTCGCCTGGCATTGCTGATGGAGGGGGGCAGCTCCATGGGAGGCTGGGAGATGCCAGGATCTATAATCAGAAGGGTTCCCCAGAGCTCTAACACTGCTGTTTCTGTCTTGACATGTGCCCAAGGATGGCAAGTCCACATTTTCATTTGCACGGGGCCCACGAGTCGTGTAGCTAGCCTGAGGGCTGGTTCTATGGTTCTAGCTTAGCTGGGTAAGCAGAGGAGGTTCCCTTCCCTCTCTGGGTCTCTGTCCTCATCGGTACAAGGGTCAGATCATCCCCTCCCTCCTGAGCGACTCCAAGGGCTGAATGTACCAGGTGCTTCTTTCAAAACCCAAGCCAGTGCGAGGTGACCTCCTCATGCTGAGTGCCAGCACACTTCCTGGGTTACCTTTGCTGCAGGACACAGATAGCGCCTTTGGCGTAGCGAGGGCCATATTTGGTGGTGGGGAGACAGATAGCAGGAGATGTGCAGCGCAGGGGTGTTCTGAGGAAGACGCGCAGAGCTAGGGAGGGAGTGCAGGATCTGAGGGGGCACCAAGGGGTTCTTGAGGATTCTGAATGAGCAACCATACAAGATGCGGTGGTAGGAATGGAGTGTGGGGGTGCTGTGCGCACTGCCGAAGCAACAGGCTCGACATGTGTTATTTATTTTTTACAGTAATTTACAGTCATCGATGAAGAGTCTTGAGAGAGGCTGAAGTGAGGAGAGGGAGGAGAGATGGGGGGATGAGCTGTGGACACCGGGGTAGGGTCAGAGGCTATTTCAGAGTCTCGCCTCCCTGGTCTGGGTCCTTCCTAGACCATCTTGCTTTAGAAAGGGAGTGGACTCTACCCAGAGTTCCAGGAGAAGGTAGGAAGACAGCAAGGTGAGCTTGCGCTCTGAAGGCGTGTACCCAGCAGGCAGTGTGGTGTGTGCTGTATGGGACCTGAGCGAGTCATAGTCTTTCTCTGAGCCTTGCTACTTCCTCACCTGAAATACCTTCGGTCTCCTTAGTAGATTAAAGATGTTTCTTTTATGGTTCTGGAGGTCTGAAGTCTAAAATGGGTCAGCAGGACTGTGTTCCTTCTGGCGACCCCAGGGGAGAATGCTCGTCCCCATTGGCGTCTAGACACCACCTGCATCCATGGCTCTTGGCCCTGTCCTCCATGTTCAATGCCATCAGTAGAGTATCTTCCTGTGACTTGAAAGCTGTCATTTCTCTCTGAGCCTGTGATTACTGTAGGCCCGCCCACCCACATAATTCAGGAGCCCCCCCCATGCAAGATTTTTAACATGTGCAGTCCCTCCGTCTTATCTCAGGAGTAGGATAGGGTACTTTCTTCAGCCTGCCATCCATATTGTGCAAGGTAGTGGTACCTGTGTCATGTCAGTCAATTCCTGGGACTCCCCCTTTCTCCTCTCTCTGAGTTTCTGTCTCTCCACTTGTAAAGTGAAACCCTGCCACTACCATGGTCTTAAGTCCAGGCCTCTGTGCTCCCAGCACTCTGGGGCTCAGGAAACACAGCCGTTATCCTTGCCCCAAGGATGCCCCCTCTCCTCCCTCCCTGGAGCAGCCTCCTCTCAGTTCCTGGCCAGGAGGACTTCCCATCATTCCCAGGCACTGATGGGAAAGGCTGAGCTAACTGCTCCCTGGGGAGGGTGAGGGGCAGAGGAAGGAGATGGGAGAGGCTGGCAGCCCTGTGCACTTGATGGGAGAGCAGATTTACAGCAGGGGTAGCAAGGTTATCAGTCCTCAGAGGCACTGGAATGAGGGTTCATCCTTGTCTCTGGCAGAGATATGCAGCTCGGCTCTGCTGGCTGCCCTTCTAGGGTGGGTCCCTTCTGACAGGTCCCCAGGGCCTGACTCTGTGTACAGGGGTTGTGGTAAGGGGGAGAGGAAAGCCAGGGACCAGCAGGGCTGAAAGTGGGGGGTAGTTAAAGAACACAGGATCCCCTGCCTCCCATAGCAGACTGCAGCTCAGCTGGGCTCCGACTCACCTCCCTCTGCCTAGAAACCAGTCTTGGCTTGCCTTGCCTGGCTTGCTTATCTTCTGTCACCGAGCCTCTTTTTTCTCATTCACTGATGTGTGTGCAGGCGTACGTGAGTGTGTGTGTTAACACCACCGTGGCTTGTGAGAGGACGGAACAAGGGTGACTTTGAATGGGTTGTGAATATGCTTTCTGCTATATCAGAGTGTCAAATACATATGCCTACCGCTTCAGTGTCCTCTCTTCCAACACTGCCCTTCAAGTCCCAGCCTCGGGACAGCTTGCCCATCTCCATCTCACTCTGGAGTTACTGTCCTCCCTCGGCAACCCTCCTCTGGTGCCTTTGCTGGGGAGCGACTGGGCTGTGTTTCCCCCATCTCCTGGCATCTGGCAGTCAGTCCCCTCTGGTTCTCTGGTAGACCAGAGAAAGTTTGGCAAAGGGACTGGGAAGTTGCTGCCCTGGGTCTGGCTTGGGGTGGCAGGGAGGTAACATGGAGGCAGCACAGCCACAGACTGTCCCTTGAGCAGTCTTCCATGGCTGAACCAGTGTACGAAAGTGCAAGCTAGGGGACGTGCTGGACACACAGATAGCACCCAATCGATGCTGGGTGACAGTGGGTTTTCCTGACTGCTGTCCTTATGTAAGATTACATTGGTTCCCCCCACTTGACTGGCAGCCCCAAGGGCACCGTCTTATATAGCCTTGTTCTTCTCTTGTGCACGAAGCCGCCACACACTGAACTTGGCTTATTTGCCCAGTGCATGAAGACATCAGTTCGTTCATTCTTATGACCCAGATGAGGACGGGTGTGGCGAGATGCCATGTGAGATAGTGCCGGGGTAGAGATCTCAGCCTTTCTCCTCATCCGCTCCTCACATCCATTCCTCCCATGCGCCTCTCGGAGGGTTTGGGATCACGTGGTCTGTCTCTAGGCTGGGGTGGTAGAGTTGGTTCTGGGGGTGCTGCTTTGGACAGATTAGTGTTTGAGGGGTTCTGTGTGGCTCCTCATAGCTGGTTTCTCACCACCCTTCTGGGGACAAAAGTGAAACTGAGGAAAAGATTGAAGGTTTACAGTGGGTGCCGGGGTGCTTTTTACCAAGTCCAGGGGAAAATTTTGGAGGTGCTCTGAGTGCTTCCCCCTGCTTACCATCATTCTTGGTACCCACCTCACTTTCAGGTCTCTGTGTTCTTAGAAGTAATGGGAAAGCATTTCTTAAATATGCTCGATAATTCAGCCGTGTTCTGCTAACAGTCTTGGGGCCTCCCCAGAATGCCTCATTCCTATGGTCTCCTCAGCCGTCCAGGCTTCTGTGAGGTAGCATGACTCCACCGAGAGCCTCTGCTCCAGCTGAAGCCAAGAGGCACTTGGACCTGCCCCAGTCCGCCTGGGGGGTCTGTTTGCTGTGGTGGCGTTAGTTTTATGGTCATGTATAGAACCCAGGCTCATGCCAGAGCAGTGTGTCACACTCTGGGCAGCCACACAGCAGGACTGTGATGTCACAGGCCCATTAGATATCCCGCCTGTGCACTTTGCTCATTTATATTGTTGTTCTTTGTGTTCAGGGAGAGACAGGAGGATCTTGAGTTGAAGTTCAGCCTGGGTTACATTAGGAGACTATGTCAACAAACAAACAGACGCAGAAGGTGGAGACGTAGCTCCAGAGTGCTCCCATATGCCAGGGCAAACAGCCAAAGGACCATGCCTACAGGGAACTGTAGACAGGTGCTCCCCCTGGAGGTGCTTAAGCCCCCAGGAGTCAGTGCTCCTCACAGAGGAGTGAGTGGTCTCCTTGGGGTCTTCAGCCTCCCCAGCTTCCTTCGTAGAGAATGGTGAGCAATGCTTACAGCCAGGGGGAGAAACAGAGGCTGGGGCTGGCAGGTTGGCTTTGCCTTCAACAGCCTGGGGGACTGTGGTGGCCTTCTCTCCTCTTCTCTGGATCCAGCTTCTCCTTCTATAAGATGAGAATAATGTTTTGTTTTTTTTTTTTTCCATTGGAGTTGTCCAAAAGATGAGGCCCGAAAACCATGTAAAGGGCTTAAAACCTGAACCATCAGTAGCCAGAAACTCTAAAAATCATTATGGGGGTTTTGTTTTGTTTTCTTTTTTTAATATTTATTATGTATACAATATTCTGTGTGTGTGTGTATGCCTGCAGGCCAGAAGTGGGCACCAGACCCCATTACAGATGGTTGTGAGCCACTATGTGGTTGCTGGGAATTGAACTTAGGACCTTTGGAAGAGCAGGCAGTGCTCTCAACCTCTGAGCCATCTCTCTAGGCCCATGTTTTCTAAATTCTAATAAAATTACTCGGTTTCAGAAGACCTGGCTGTGGTAATCCATGCTTGTAACCCCAGCACTCAGGAGGCAGAGACAGGAGGATCTGTTCAGGACCAGCCTGGGTTACATAAAGAAACCATGTCAATAAATAAATAAGTAAATAAGGTGGGTATGTTGCTCAGTTGTTAGACTGCTTGCCGAGCATGCACGAAGTTCTGGGTTTGGTCCTCAGCATCACAGAAACCAGATGTAGTGGCCTGCACCTGTAAGCTCAGCCCTTGGCAGGTAGAGGCAGGCATAGGAGGCATTCAGGCTATCCTTGGCTATATAATGAGTTTGAGGCCAGTCTGGGCTACATGAGACCCTAGGCCAAAACTAAAAGTTTGAAAAGAAGGATAACTGTGATTTAAGATGCCTGAGAGACATTGTGTGCTACTCCTTTGGAGACCCTCTCACATCCCGAGCTGTACCATCCCGTGCCCGGTTATGAAGTGTGTGGTTTGGAACAGAAATGGGTTGTGTCTTTTTAGAAGCATCCAATTCTTTTAATATTCCGAAGCACTGTATTAGGTTTTAGTTTTTCGGGCTGGTGGTACTGATTCACGTGCTAGGCAAGTGCTCTCCCATTGGGCTCTAGCAGTTTTCAACTTGCACATCTAGTGTGTGTGTGTGCGCGCGCGTGTATGTGTGTGCGTGCGTGTGCACATGTTCATGTGTACGTGTGTGTGCATGTGTGTGTGTGTGTGTGTGTGTGTGTGTGTGTGTTGTTTGCATGTGGAAGTCAGAGGGTAACTTGGGGGAGTCAGTTTTATCTTTCTACTGTGCGTGTTCCAGGTTTGGCGACAAGTACCCTTGCCTTCTGATTCATTCCCCAGGCTCTCCTTCTGACTTTTTGTTTGTTTGTTTTGTTTTTTGAGACAGGGTTTCCCTGTGTAGCCCTGGATATCCTGGAACTCACTATAGACCAGGCTGGCCTCGAGCTTAGAGATCCACCTGCGTCTGCCTCCCAAGTGCTGGGATTAAAGGTGTGCACCATCACCGCCCAGCTTCCTTTTGACTTCTTAATCTGCTTTGAACTCCTTACTTCGTTCATTTCCTACTTTGTTACTTGGGTGAACTCTTTAACCCATGTGTTAGTTTCCAATGGAGAAAAGTAAGAGTGTATCAGGTGGTGTGTGTTGAAAGGGGATAACGACAGGTGCAGGCGGCTTGTTGAGTGTTAAATGAACTAATGTAACATCTAGACTCGTGCCTGGCTGTAGTAAACACAGCGGCATCTGTTTTGTAATGATTTCTGAGTCAGAAAAGTCTCCGATCATCACCAGAGTCCAGCCGCTCTCCCCCGTGCATGTGTTCAGCTGACTTTCAGCCTGCTGGCTCTGAGCAGCTTGGGCCATGATCTTGGGATCTGATTTCAGACCCTGCCCTTCAACCCCCTGATTGTACCTTCAGCCTGGGGTCCTCGACCTTTGCTTGCACCTCTGGTTTGGAACACAGAGGTGTTGCGGGGACTCCGTGGTCTGATGCTGACTAATAGGGGCTCCTGCAGCTGGTGGGAGTAGTGAGAAGACATGTTGGCTGCTTGGGTCAGGGTCAGGTGTGTCACCCAGGGAAGGCCAGTGTTGCCTTCAAAGAGGAAGCTAGAATGGGCCCTCCTGTCCGTTCTTCCCAGTGATGATGTCTCTGTAGCCAGGAATGGGTGTAGCATCATTTGGAGATGGGGAGATGGCATTATTGGCTGACATACAGCTGCACATCAAGACCAGAGCTGGGTGCGCAGTCCAGTTGGTACCCCCTTTTCAGGGACATCTCCCCACAACTACCACCATCCCTCCAGAAGCTGATAGTCCTGACTAACAGCTGATAGCTTTTGCCTAGACACTTGACCGGACTGCCTTAATAACATGAAAGTTTCAGTTTGGTTGAGGTGTGGGTTGGAAGTTGGCATGGGACCCTGGGCAAGATTCCTTAAAATTCTTCTCTAGAAGAGAGTCCACCTCTATGCCTTTGTCTGAACTGGTTTGTTCTGGAATAGCTGTAGGGCTGTAGGGCTGATGGAGGAGGGGAGCTGCTGATCTGATGTAGGTCTGATGGAGGAGGAGAGCTGCTGATCTGATGGAGGAGGAGGCATATCCTGTCTGGTGTGATGGGAAAACTCAGCTCCTGTTCCCTGGAACTTTCTATCCCCTACAAGTGTAGAAGTCCTCTTGTTCAAGGATGGAACCATGACCTTTTTCCTTTAGGAACTTCTAGTCTGATAGAGGAGTCATAGCCACACCCCTCAGGGAGATGCTGCTTGGGGCCCGACCTCCACCCCCAGGAAGGACTTCTGTACAACATTTTGTCCTTGCACTCAGCAGGTGGGCTCTGACTTTGGGATCCCTTCCATTGTCCGATTCCTAGAGAGTTCTGCCCCTACAGATAGCCAGTAAAGAATAATCCGGACAGTCAGGTATAAGAGCGAAGACAGGGAGCTGTAGAAGGAAGGATTCTAGCAGCAAGCGAGAATGACAGGAAGGCTCCCTGGGGGAGGTACCTTTCTGGTGGAGTCAGGTGTTGCCTGTAACTCACCTCACTAAGGGTTAACATGGAGAGGCTCCCTGCACCGAGGAAGGGAAACTTGAGGGTCACACAAGAAACCCATCTCCATGTAGTCTGTATTGCTGAGGTAGAGGGAGGCTCAGAGAGACCCTCACCACTGGCTGGCTGTGCACAGGCCAAGTTCTGCCAGCCCAGAGACATCCGCTCTCTATGGCCAGAGAAGCCCAGAGGAGGAGAGGAAACAGGACGCGTATCAGGAACGCCTTTTCCTTTTCTTTGTAACTGACCCTCATTTGGGGCTGGGGAGAGCTGTCTGCAGGGCTGGCCTGGCTGCTGCTGCCTACAGCCCCTAGTTCTGGGTCTCACTAAGGGGCCCTGCCTCTGCTCTGCTCCTTCCTGGTCTTGCTCTGTGGCATCCCTGAGTCTTGAGGCTTGCGTCCGCAAAATGGGGTAAGACGTCTTCTCATCTGCCTGGCCAGGAAACAGCTGTCTTCCTCTCCCTGTGGGTTTGTATCACTTATTCCTGGATCCCTGAGAGGTGAACATCCTCTGTCTGATGGCTCAGCTGGGCAGGGCAGGGCTGGGCTGGGAAGGGAAAGAGCAATATGGGAGGAATTGTTTAAGACTTGCCTGGGCACTAGTAGCGGTGTCTGGCTGGAGAGAAAGATTTGGGATTAGCTGTGTCTGTGGCAGCCAACGTGCCCCAAGTGATGGAATTCTGCAGGGTGCTGATTGCTGCAGATTCTAGGAAGGGCAGAGGTAAATTCAGCACCAGAGCTACTCAGAACCAGATGTGAAGCAGCACTGACCAATTGCCTGGCCAGAGCCTTCACGGACACGGAAAGGGGACATCTGAGCTTGATGCTTCCTGAGAGAAGCTTGAGACGTTTACATTATTAGGAGGTTGGTATTGGAGGAGTGGGGATGGGTGGACCATGAAGGATGAGGCGAGGGACAGTGTTCAGATGGGTGGGGCATCAGGAAGACTGCCTTTCCTTGGCCTTCTCACGGTTGCAGTTACTCCTTTGCAGGGTAGAAGACTACCGTAGGAGTTCATGCGTGTTTACGTGCTGTATGGATAGTGTGTGTCAGGGAGGGTGTGTGGTAGCAGTCTGCAATGTGTTCGTAGTGTGGTTAGTGTGTCATGTGGTGTGCCTGTGTGGAAGTGTGAGAGTGTCTGCTGATTGCATGATTTCTCTGTGTGTGTGCATGCACACATGCATGCATGTATGTATATATGTGTGTGTGTGTGTGTGTAGAGTATATGCACATGACCATGATCTGGTCCTTACATACTGCTGGTACCTTGTCCCCCCCCCCACACACCTGTACTGTAGCTAGCCTAGAGGGCCTTCTACTTCACTTGGGACTACACCCAGTGTTGCCCTAAGGACCACTGATTCATTGGAAGAAAATGAAAGTGGTGGTGGGTGATTGCAGCCCTTACCTTTCCTGTGGAGCAAATTCTCCCACTGTGGAGTTCGTGCTGCTACTGTGATTGCCCTTGGGTGTAGGGTTGAGAGGGCTGAACAGGAATCCCTACTCCACAGGACACAGTAGACCCCATGAACCTCAAGAAAAGAAGAGGAATCCAGTAAGAGGATATGGAAGTGAGGGGCCTGAGTATGGTTTCCTTGTTTCTAAGGTAATTTATTCAGTCGTAGTGTGGATGGAAATTTCTTGACCTATCTGGGCTTGTGGTGAGAGCCTTGCTGGGTATGGGTCTCCCTGTGCACAGGGCAAGCAGCTGGAAACAGAAAATGACTAAGTGTTTCCAAATGTCCCCTGTGCTAAGAACTCACCCCTAGCTTAGAACCCCTTGTGATGACTAGGTGTGACAATAAGCTCAGAAATTACCAGAACTGTGGTGCTGGGCAGCTCTCAGGCATCTGGAGAAGCCAGCTCCAGCTCACTGCAGGCACCATGACCAACTTCTTCCTCAAGACAAGAGCCGTCCCTTAGACTGTGGGCCTCTGTTCACATGGAGGTCCTGGCAGCAGGGGCTCTCAGCTCCCTGACTGGCCACAGCATGGCTGCCACAGGCAGAGAGGACAGAGCCTCTGCGCTGGACCCATGTGACATCTCCTGATCTGTGAGAAAGGAAGGGGGTGATGCTTCTGAATTTGTCTCTGCATTTAATATACTGACGTATGTTTTTCTGTATTCTGAAAGTCTGTACATTCTCACTGGCAAAATCAAAGCAAATCAAAGTAAAGCAGAAGCAGTGTTTTCAATAAAATCTTCTCCCAGGCTTGGGGATGAATGAATGTCACCTAGGTTTCCCAGAGACAGAGGCTGGAGGAACAGGAGTTCAAGGCCATCCTAAGCTACACAGTGAGTTCCAGACTAGCCCAGAGCTGGGTTTAGTGGTGCACACTTTTAATCCTAGCACTCGGGGAGGCAGATCTCTGTGAGTTCAAGGCTAGCTTGCTCTATATAACAAGTTCCAAGACAGCCAGAGTTACATAGTGAGACCCTCTCAAACCCCTGCAAGAAAAGAAAAAGAAAAAGATTAGCCTGGGGCATGTGAGACCTTATCTCAAAAAATAAAATAATAAAATGATTTTTTAGAAGGTGGAGTAAGAATTTTTCACTGTGAAAACAAGGGGCACCTTGTTGGTACCGGCCCCTCTGAGTATCTGCTGGACACACCCTGATGTCTAGGCCATCAACCCTAACCTACTATGTGGCTAGGTCCCATGTTGCTGGTTCTCAAACTCAGAGCTTGTCTGTTACTGGTTCAGTTATCCACTCATCCAGAGTATTTGTCAAGCACCTACTATGCATAGAGGAAAACAAGCATGGAAGGAGGAGCCAATTCCTGGCCTTCTTTCTCATCTTTGAGAGTTGATTTTGATTGCCAACTCCACATGTAGGATCATGAGATTAAGTGGGGTCATGTTGATCAGGTTTATTAAGACTTGTGCAGTCTGAATGACACTACCCTGGACTGTGTACAAAGCAGAGAGTGAGCTGAACACAGGCATCCATTACCCTCTGCTTCCTCACTGTGGTTGCTATGTGTGCAGCTGCCTCAGGCTCCCGCAGCCTTGACCTCCCTATCATTACGAATGATGCCCATGATCTGAAACAGAATCAACTCTTCGTCCTTAAGGTGGTTTTGCCACGGTGGTTTATCACAGCAACCAGAAAAAAAAAGACAATGTCACTGGTGTCCCTGATGGCTGGTGTGGGTACTGAGGGGACCCTAGGGAAGAGAGAAAGGTTCTGATATGGCCAGATGCACGGTGCTACTTCCTCCCACCCTCCTACTGTGCCTATGAGTGAGGAGGGTTTGATTTGTTTATGGAATGCCTGCCTTTGCACCCCATCTACCTTGTAGGTGACCTGGAGGCGCACAGGGCACTTGGACCTGTTCCCTGAAGCGGGTCTGTTATTTCCATAGTCTGATAACACAGTATTCTCTTTAACAGTCTTCTCTCCTGTTGGAATGGTTACTTTCTCACCTGGGGGTGTTGGTGTGGCCAGGGCAAGATGACAGTATAGGAAGTAGACTGCTAGCAATGCCAACTCCCATTAAGGAGTCTATAATAGATCAGGTCTCCCTGTTATTCCCAGGGGCAGGGCGGATGGTTCTTTGTACCCTCGACATAGGGGAGGGGGCCTCAGAGAGGATGGAAGACTGGAGTCAGGTGCCTGAATTTTTGGACCCTTTCCTTTCTGCCGCTCCCTAGCCCTCAGGAAGACAAGGCAGGCTCAGGCTTCTGTTGGTGCCACTGTGTTCAGATGCCAGGCAGTTTGGTAAAATTTGCATTAGTCTTTGGTTTGCCTTTCTCCAGTGACACAGAAGATGGGCTGTGATGTCCTTTGTTCAGGGGACAGAGTCTAGTCCATGTACCCCGTGATTGTCCTATCCCATTTCTTTGCCAGTCCAGATCATGGTCAGATTATGTGATTAAAAATTGGAGGCTTGCCTGCCTGGACAATTACAGGTAAATCTGACAGAATCCCATCCATGGCCCCCAGCCCCCAGACCTACTAGACATCACTCTATGTCCAGGGCCTGTGTCAGGCCCAAGGCCATCCTTGTGAAGTTTTGAGAAGTCTCCGACAGAAGCCAGGATGGCAGAGGTCCAGGGTGCCCGTTCTAGGCTGGTTGGGACACAGTGGCAAGTCTGAGCCAGTCTTCTGGCTCCAGTGTAGTAGCTGCTTACCCCCACACTTTGGTTTCTCTACCAGGGCTGTGCTATGACCTCTTAGGCCCCTGACTGTAGGGAGGTCTGTGAGATGAGGTGACATTTCCTGTCTCCCCTCCTGGGCTGCCCCTAGAAGCAGGTGGGCCGAGCACATGAGGCATTCCATTCCGCTACTTACCTCACAGCAGACAGCAGACAAGCCCAGCACAAACAACTCCTTCCAGGGAGAATATCCTAAGGTCCTCAGAGTCTCTGCTGCCGCTGCCACCTGCTCCTCACGCCTCCCTGCTCCCTGATGGCTGTTCTCACACCCAGGAAAGTGGGTCAGAATGTAGGGCAGCTGCGTCTGAGAAGTAATGCCCCCTTGCACAGTCCCTACCCCACCTAACTGAGCCAATACTGCCATAGGGGCAGGAGCAGAGATGGGGTGCGGCCAGGGACAGATGCAGGGGGAAGCTATGAGTTCAAGGCTGTGTGTGTATCCAACCCACCGTTCTTCCTCTCTCTCATTGCCTGTGGCTCTCCACTGCCTTCTAGATGTGCCCCAAGTGTCTCAGCCCAGCACTCAAGACCCCTCACAGCTACCTACCTGCTGTGTTAAGACTCAGTTGTACATAGAGATGACCCACGACTCTCTTGGAACAATGGGCCCCTCTCTAACTCAGCTTGCCCTTCTGGGGTTTTCTGAGGCACTGGGGACACTCTCCAGCTATGCCCAGATACTCTGAATCTTTCAAACACCTCAGCCACCTTCATCTTTGTGTCTGGAAACTGACCCCTGGCCTCTCCCCCACCACACACACTGCTTTCAGGGCTTCTCTATGTTGAGGCATGGGTCGGTATTTCATCCCATTGTTAGCTGTCTGCCACATTTAAAAAATCCATTCACTTTCTCACCCATCAGGCATTTCTCCCTCTCTGTGGCTGTGTTAAAGGATGCTACTGTGGACATCCAGGAGTGGACCAGATGGGTCACATCTGAACTCAGTTTAGCTTTTTGGAGGAGTTGTCTGTCTTTCAAAGTGGCTGCATTGCGGTCTGTTTCATGTTCCCGCCAACACTGGAAGGGTTTCCTGTCCTCCGGGTTCTTGTCACCTCAGTTATATCCTTCTTTATTCTGGCTATCTTAGTGGGTGTGAGGGATTAGCATTGGCTGATTGGTGTGTGTGTGTGTGTGTGTGAGCACACGCACTCCTGAAGGTCAGAAGAGGGTATTAGATCCCATGGAACTAACATTAGAGATGACTGTGAGCTGCCAAACTGTGGATGCTGGGAACCAAACTTAGGTCCTTTGCAAGAGTAGCAAGTGATCCTAACCAAGGAGCCATCTCTCCAGTTCTCTTTTTCTTTCTTTTTTTTGGGGGGGGGTAGGGTGGGGTGGGGGTTGAGACAGGATTTCTCTGTGGCCCTGGAACTAGCTCTTGTAGACCAGGCTGGTCTCGAACTCACAGAGATCCGCCTGCCTCTGCCTCCTGAGTGCTGGGATTAAAGGTGTGCACCACCACCGCCCGGCTCTCTTTTGCTTTCTTGATGTAACTCCTTTAGTATAAATATTTGGTTTATTTTTCTTACCTTTAGTTGCTCATAATTTTGGTGTCAGATTTAAGAAATTATTGTCTCTGGGTGATAATTTGGTATACTCTTTTAACCCCAGCACTCGGGAGGCAGAGTCAGGTGACTCTCTAAGTTCAAGGCCAAGCTGGTCTATAAAGTGAGTTCCATAACAGCTCAGACTACATGACGAAATACTGTCTCAAAAACAAAACAAAACAAAATAAAGTTATTGCCAAATTCAAGGACGTGAAGATTTACATAGTTAATAGTTTCATGGCAGTAGGTTGTTTTCATTTGGGTTTTGGTCCATTTTGAGCCAGTTTTGTGTAAGGTGTGAGGTAGGGGCCTCATCTCCTTTCTTCATATGTAGACATCTAGTCCTTCAGGCGTTTGCCGAAAAGACTAGTTTAGCATGTGTGGTGGTTCACACCTATAAAGTTGAGGTTTATAGGTTCACACCTATAAAAGTACGAGGACCTGGAGTTTGAGATCAGTCTGAGATACATAGAGAGGAAGAAAGGAAGGAAGGACAGAAGGAAGGAAGTAAGACAGATAGACAGAAAGAAAGAAAGAAAGAAAGAAAGAAAGAAAGAAAGAAAGAAAGAAAGAAAGAAAGAAATGCTATTCTTTCTCCTCACCACCTTGTTTTAGTTCTCTTGCCAAAAATCATAAAAATGCCATAATTTGAATATAAATAAATATAATTGCCACAAATATATGGGTTTATTTCTGTACTGTTAATTATCTTTTATTGATCTGTATGTCTTCAGTACCATACAACCTTAATCACTCTATTGCTAAAATAACTTACTGGTTTTTAATTATGTGTTTTTCTGTGTACCTGTGTGCAGGTGCTTGATGAGGCCAAAGGAGTCAGACAGCCCTGGAACTGGAGTTACAGGTGGCTGGGAGCCACATGATGTGGGTGCTGGGGTTAAGCTCAGGTCTTTTGGAAGAGTAGTATGTGCTCTTAGCCACTGAGTCATCCCTTTAGCCCCCTTAATCACTGTAGCTTTGCAGTCAGTTTTGAAATCAAGAGTCCAAGGCTTCCAGATTTGTCCTATTCTTTTCAAGATTGTTTTGGCAATTCTGCTCGCTTGAATTCCCCTGTGAATTTTAGGATTGCTTTATCATAGGCATTCCCTGTCTTACGTTCCAGCTGGTCTGTGACAGTAGCAAATGCCTCAGGATTTTAAATTTTATTTTGTTTTAGTTTTCTTTCTTTCTTTCTTTCTTTCTTTCTTTCTTTCTTTCTTTCTTTCTTTTTGGGACAGGGTTTCTTTCTTTCTTTCTTTCTTTCTTTCTTTCTTTCTTTCTTTCTTTCTTTCTTTCTTTCTTTCTTTCTTTCTTTTTGAGACAGTATTTCTCAGTGTAGCTTTGGAGTCTTTCAGGGAACTCGCTCTGTAGACCAGGCTGGCCTCCAAGTCACAGAGATCCATCTGCCTCTGCCTTTGAGTGATGGGATTAAAGGTGTGCGCCACCACCGCCCAGCTCAGGATTTCAAATTTTAGAATCATGTATCTGACAAGACCCAAGCTCCCTGTCTGTCTTTGCATGTAGCAGAAAATCCAGAACATTGCTAAATTTAGCAGTAGAAGAAAAGATAGCGTGGCAGACAAAGCAATGCTTTGCCCTGAGATGTTCCAACACAACCTATTCCTTAGAGCCTCTGCATGCTGTGCTATGTGGTAATGGGTGATGATGGTTATAGATGGGCTTCATGCTGCTGATCTGATGACCTTAAAATAGAGAGATCTTTCTGGATTACCCACATGGGCCCTGTGTCATCTCAAAGGTCTTTGAAAGGAAAGTGAGGGCAGATCTGAGTGATACAGTATAGTGAGATCACTGGCTTTGAAGGTGGAGGGTGGAGGAGGCTTCTAGAAGCCAGAGAAAGTGGGAAGCAGATCTGTCCCTAGAACCTCCAGAAGGAACCAAGGACTGCTGACTGCTGATGTCTTGATTTTGACCCAGGGAGACCCACTTTGAACTTCTGAAGCACGGAACTATAGATATATTGTTATATGAAGCCACTGAGTTTGTAATAGCAGCCACAGAAAATGAGTATGAAGGATCTGGGGACCCATGGACAGCCCTTTCTGTGCATTTGGCTGGAAGTGGCATGTGGCATTTGTACTCCCACAGGGTAATGTCCAACTCCATAGGAAGGGAGATGCTTGGCATCCCATACATCCGACCTCAGCGAACCAGAATCCTGGTGCCCATGGGAGTATCTATTACATCTCTGTTGCCTGCGGCACTTGTTTCTATATTATAGTCCATTTCATTTCATTAAAAAACAAAAACTAAATTTGGGTGTAGTGGCACTCAGGAGACAGAGGCAGGAGGGTCTCTGAGTTTGAGGCTAGCCTGGTCTACATAGTAAGTTTCAGGACAGCTAGAGCTACGTTATGAGACCCTGTCTTGAAAACAAACGAACAACCCCAAAATATATTCAGGCATAGGAGCGCATGCCTTTAAACCCAGCACACGGGAGGCAGAGGCAGGAGGATCACTGTGAGTCCAAAGACCTGCCTGTCTGTATTATTAGTTCCAGGCCAACCAGGACTACATAGTAAGACCCTGCCTCAAAAAAAGATCTCTCTGTGTGTTTAATGTATGTGTTTGTGCACACGTGTGAATGTGGAGACCAGAGGTCAGCTATGGGTGTCTTTTCTTATCATTCTTAGTTTTTGAAACGGGGTCTCTCACTAAACATGGAGCTTTCTCTGAACCCTGAGCTCTTTATGTAGGTCAGATCGTGTGGCCAGAGACCCCCCCCACCCCAGGATCTGACTATCTTTGCCTCCCCAGTGCTGGGGTTACAGGTGCACACTGCCATAATCTGCTTTTATGTTGGTGCTGGGGATCCAAACTCAGGTCTCCATGCTTGTGAGGCAGGAGATTTATCACGGAGCCATCCCTTTGTCCCCTAATATTTTAAATAGACTTCCTAATCAACCCATGAGTTGCAACCTCTGGTTTGGACAATGCTAATCTCCAGAGCGTCTTCTGCTAGGCTTCGTGGACCAGAAGATATGTCCTGGGCACAGGTGATTGGGCCAGGGGGTGGGATACCTAATCAAAGCTGACCAATCAGATTCCTCTCCTGGGAATTTGGAATTGGGCCATTCAGTCAGTTAGCAGCGGGAAGCTGAGTGAGAGGCAGGGTAGAAACAGGGTTGGAGTGTGAGTCACATGTGAGCCCAAAGGATGGAGGAGCAGAAAAATCCCTGAGTAAGCGGAGCACGCTGGTCCACAGAGACAATGGAGCAGCCGCACAGGCAGCCTCGCAGCCAGGAGGACCTGCAGCCCCAGAAGGAGCGGTGGAGACAGGGAGATACAGCTTGAGGCTCCGATGGCGTCCCCATTCCCAGCTCCGGCCCCAGCGCATCCTGCCTGCTCATCCTTCCCGTGAGATTTTGGCCTTCTTAATAGGACCTCCTCTTCTTTCTCTTGAGCTATCCCAAACCTTCACCAGGAAGGACACTGCTGGCCTTTCTCTTTGGGGAGCCCAGCTGTGACGGAGGCTCAGGTCGTGGAGGACAGGCAGGGCTGGGGGTGGACCAGATGGAGCTGCTCAGACCTTCAAGGTTGGCTGGGAGCATGGGTTTATGTTCAGTTGGTGCCCGCCATAGGCAGAGAGGTCTGTGTGGTATTGCCCATGTGGGGCTGTGGGAACTGAAAATACCCCATGGAGCCTCTTTCCCCCATAGTTAGGGGTAAGAAGTGGGTGGAGTTTTGAGCGGCGGTGGGTGCTTGCGACGCCGCGGACTGGCTGAGCCTCGTGGGTGACTGCTTCCAGCCTCAATTTCTGCATCTTTGAAATGGGGTTGTCCATGATCAGCTTTTGGAGAATAACAAACACCAGCGGAGAGTGAGGCAGCTGGTCTTGTTGTTTGAGGAAGCCGCCAGAGTCCTGGCTTCCTGAAGGAGGTGGCCCCGGGTGCTGACTCAGGCAGTGGTAGGACATTCCCCACTGATGCCTGTGCTTCCTGCCCCTCATCACCCTCACGCTGCCCCTCACCCCAGTCACCTTTCGTTTATTCCTCTCCCCCTCCCCCTCTGGTCTGTTCTTCCTGCCTTTTTGAAACATGGATTTAGGAAACAGTGGGTTGGATTGAGGCACCAGTCCCTGGAGGCCCAGTCCAAAGCGGGTCTGGGTCCTGACCTAGTCCCTTGTTTGCCGTGCTCCTGGGTAAGTTAATGCATCTCTTGGAGCCTCCAGTTAATTATCCGGGGAGCGGGAGTTAGTATATCTATTTTACTATGAGGAATGATCAGCTGCTCTGCCGAGTTTCGCCTCCCCTCCTCTTTCCCTCTCTCCTCTGCTGCTGAATGTTGTTCCTCCTGGCCTCTTCCTTTCCAGCAGTCACTGGAGTGGCTTTCTCTTGCTCGCTTGCTTGTTTATGCTGTCGGGGTGTGAGATCTTCCTTTTCCCTCAGAGCCCCGGCTACCAGCCAGGGCTGGAGGCGAGTGAGGAGGCTTGGAAGCAAAGGGTTTTCACTTGTTTGGTTTCCTGGAGAAACGTGGAGCTCCTAGCCCCCTAGCTTGGAGTTGCTGGTTCGGACTGAATGGTCTGCATTTTTTTCCCTCACTTTAACAACGATCACACCCAGGCCAGTTGTGGCGTCTTCACACTTCCAACACTGATAAATATTAATGAGGAGAAGAGGATCCTAGGGCCCTTAGGGGAGCTTTTGCGGAGCTGTTGGGCCAAGTTCTCCTTTGTAAGCAATACTCAGACCTGTCAATATTCCCTGAGCCCCAGAAGGGAGGGTGAGGCAGGGCCAAGGCTATGGAGACCCCACAGAATCACAAGCCTGGATGCTTGCTGATCAACTTCTGGGAAGGTTTGGGGTTACACCCTGCTGAACCTGGGGGAGCTATTTCACCATTCTGGGTCTGTCTGATCACTCTCTGCTTCTGGCTTTCTGTTTCTTTCCATGGTTTTCTTTTCCTCCCATCTCTTCTTCCTCTTTTATTTTCATACCTGAATCTCTCCTCTCCTCATACTTTCTTCCCTTCTTTCAATACCTTTCTTCATCCCCAACTCCCTAGCTCTCACTTTTCTTCTGCTTCGCCTCCATAGTAGTTGGTAAATTGTGGGCTCCATGACAGTATGTGGGTGAGGGAGACTCGGCCTCCCCAGACACAGCTCTGGCAGGGGAAAGGGTTGCCATGGAAGGCAAGCGGCACCCTTCAAGATCGAGGGACTACATTACCACCTGACCTCACACCCAGTGCTCTGATGTGTGAGCATAGGCCTCTCCTTCCCCAGCCCCCGCATTCCTGTGCCTCTGTCCTTCAGTGAAGCAATGCCTTTTATTTATCTGTTCAACAAGTATTTATTGAGCTCTTGTCACCTGCTATCATTTAACACATTTGTTGAACAATAATGAGGTGTGTCCCTGTGTGCTTGGGATGCACCTGTAGCTAGGAGAGCATCCACTGTTGCGAAGTGGGCGTGCTAGCAGGGCAGACAGGCAGGGTGAGAGTAAAGTGTGTGGTAGGTCAAGGGGTCACTGGGAAGAAAGGGAGAACGGATCAAGAGAAGGACTGGGAGACTGGATGTCAGGGGTTGGTGGCAGTGGGGTTGGGAAAGTGGATATTTGGGAAGAGTGTCCAGGATAAGAGAATAGGGTTAGAGAAACTTCGAGCAAAGGCTTTGTGCAGGCATCACCTGGTGGACAAGGAACAGGGGCTGGAGAGCAGTAAGGCTGGAGGCTAAGGGAGAGTAGCAGGAGGTGACCCAGGGAGGGGAAGAGGCGAGGCCAGATCACTGGGACCTTGCAGGAGCTTGAAGGTTTTCCTGTGTGCAAGTTGGGTAGAGTTGTGAGTCTCCCTCAGCCCACTCTGAAGCACGGAAGGAGGTCAGCAGGCAGCTGGCCCTCACCCTGGGAGAGGTAGAAGGAAGGAAGCTGTCCTGCACTGAGGCTTTGCTGGTGCCTGTAGGGCACTCTTTATCCATGACCCTGCCTCAGGGTTGCCTGCAAGAGCTTGGCTGGGCAGAATCCATTAACCCTGGCTTCGCCTTTCTTTCTCTCCACAGAGTGTTCAAGAAGGCAAGCCCCAACGGAAAGGTGAGTCTGTGGTGTGTGCCGGCTCCTCACTGTCCCTACACTCGGGGCACCTCTGTGGACCAGGAAAGGAAGCAGAGTCCTCAGGGAAAGACAGGCTCCACTAGCTGTCTAGGGCTGACCCAGCTCTGTCCTCAGAAGCCCTCCATCCAAATGGGGTGTGTGGGTGTGTGTGGGGGCTCCCTCAGGGAGCCCCCAGCTGGGGAGAGATGGAGTAGCCTCTCCTGAAGAGACAGAGTAAGTGTGAGAGACTGAGATAGCCGGCCATAGTGACGCCATCGAGTCCCCCGGTGTGAGAGGTCACCGTGTCTCCAGGGGCTCCCAGAGTCCGGGCTTCTTTCTTGCTTGCAGAGGCTGCAGGATGTATCCTGTTTTGCTCTCTGCTCAGCAAACAGGCAGTACTGACATCTATGCCGGGTCTGGGCTGGGTCTGCTGGGGGTCGGCAGAGTGCTGAGATAAAAGAGGCACGGTGCTCACAGTGCAGAAATTAGTCATCTCACACAGAATGCCAAGTAGGATACTGGGATGCCCAGAGAGTGGAAGACCTTGCCTGGGGTGTGTGTGTCAGCCATGGCTTCCTCTGGAAGTGACACAGTTCTAGGCAAAGCTACGTGAGGAGGGAGAACTCTAGGGTGGAGCATAAAATCCAGGGAAGAGTGGGGCATCCCAGGCCGGTGAGTCTCCAAGTGAACAGAAGGAGCAGAGTTGAGGATGATGCAGGGCATATGACAGGTGTCCTGTAGCCAGGCTTAGCAGCTCACACACCTGGGTACCTTGTGCACATCTGTATCTCCATTTGAAGTTCATAGCAGACATCAATAATCATCTTTTAGCCGGGCGGTGGTGGCGCACGCCTTTAATCCCAGCACTCGGGAGGCAGAGGCAGGTGGATCTCTGTGAGTTCGAGGCCGGCCTGGTCTACAAGAGCTAGTTCCAGGATAGGCTCCAAAGCCACAGAGAAACCCTGTCTCGGAAAAAAAAAAAAACAAACAAACAAACCAAAAACCAAAAAACAAACCAACAAAAATAATCTTTTAACCTTTCCTGCTGAGCCAGGATCTGTCCTATCTTGGATTCCTTGGCAATCCAGGGCCCCAGGCATCCCAGACCAGTCAACTAGATTTGGTACCGAGAATGGAATCCATCTGTCCTCCTTATCCTCCAGGCACAGGGAAATGGTTAAAGGGCTTTCAGGAAGGCCCAGCTGTCTGAAACAGCTGCTTGCTCAGATTTGCATTTTAGGTGTGGTTACGATGATGCTAGCAGCTGGAGGCTGCCAAGTGTCAAAGGGACGGATGTGGTCTCCCTCGAGGAACCTGTTGGGATAGAATGGTCAGGACTGCAGGAAGGTTGAGGAGCCGGGGGCATCTAAGATGGTGCTCCCAGTTCAGTGTTGGGTCTGGGGCTCTGTCTGGGTAGGGAGCTGGCTCCCTGATTCCTCAGTGCCCCAGAAGAAGAAATGTCCTCATGTAAGTAGATCCCTGCCTTCAGGGTAGGTAGAGCTGAAGAGCCAGCATCAGTATCAGCACTGAGCGTTTGGCTTGCCTGCTTGCCTCCAGTCCTCCCCAAGATGCCCTGCTTTTTTGTTTTGATGATCTGCTTTCCCTCCAACCCTCAGTGGGGTCTGGCTTAAAGACCTCCCTAGGCCTCAGTATGCTTGTCAATAAATGATAAATAACAAATAAATGAGAATAACAAACCTTTCATAGGGGTTTTGGAGACAGAGGCGTTTAAATACTTTTCCAAGATCTACTATCATTAATATTTGGTTTGGGGTGAGGGACCACATCTTGCTGTGGTTCCAATAAGGCTTAGAAGTGCGTGTAGGTTTCATCGTCCTGTGTCATGCTGATCCACAGCCCCTAACATTCTTATGCCTCTCCTCTCCAGCTCACTGTCTACCTGGGGAAGCGGGACTTTGTGGACCACATTGACCTCGTGGACCCTGTGGGTGAGTATCGGGCAGAAGGCTAGGGAAGAACCCCACCTCCAGAAGGGTCTGGTACCCAGAATGCGTGGGCATGGCTTCTTGCTTTAGGAAGCCAGCTTCTGGGCAGCTCCTCCCCGTTCAAGAGAGAGTCTTCTTTGATGGCTCCAAGGCTGGAAGGGGGCCCTGATGGACAGCAACAACCACAGCTTATATATAAGGCTCGTTGCGCAGCACTGATATCTCCTACTTGTCAGGCAGAGTGAGGCACAGAGGGGTTCAGCAACTCGTTCCAGGTCACAGAGCTAGTGAGGCAAGGGGTTTGAATTCCAGCCGCTGGCTCTGCTCTCTCCTGGGGGAAATTCTTCTTAGGACGTTGGGAACAGGGCTGTCCTCACCTACGTGGGGTTCTGCCGTAGAGGCTGAGTCACAGCTGAGATCTGCTCCCAAGGTCTTGGCTGAGTTTGGGTTTCTTGCCCTTGGAACTGTTGCCATCTTGGTTTGGATTATTCTTTGTTGGTGGCATCTGCCTGGTACACTGCAGGATATTTGCCTTCATCCCTGGCCCCTTCCCGTTAGGTACCAGATCTACCCCTACCATCACCACTACAGTTAGGACAACGCTAAATGATCCTGTGGAAGTGAATTCATGCTCAGAACAGCTGTTTCTATAGAAAGACATTGGCCTCAGGCCTCTCTTCATATTGCATGTTGTATGAGGGAGGTCCAGAATCACCCTGGTTTACAAATGGAAACACTGAGGCCAGAGAGGTTCTCTTCCTCCTCCTCCTCTTCTTCTTATCATCATCATTATCATCATCATTATTTTAAAGATGGTCATGAACAAGTCAGAGTGATATAAACTGAGGCCAGGGTCAGGTGAAGTGGAGAAACAGGGGGGTGTGACTTGGGAAGATGGCCCAGAGAAGTTGCTATGTTCTTGTGCACTGTCCCGAGCTAAGAGGGACTGTGGTTCCCGAGTCAGGAGGACAGAGCATAGCAGCAGGTTTCAGCTCATCAGAGAAGACCCTTGTGACTGTAAGCAAAGGTCTTGGGGGCCTGAGCCCCTGGGGCGTTGGCAGGGCTGTAAGCTGCAGATTCTGGCTTCCTTCCAGGCCCCGTCCTTTATGACCTAGGACAGGACACCACTTTGCCTCTCCGGGACAGTGTGTAGGTCTTCTGATGATCCACCATTGGCATCTTCTTCAGAACTGGCTTTTCTGAGGCACTGGGCCCTGGGCTCATTCAGAGGTCACCTGTGTTTGGCTTCAGGCAGTGGTTTCCAGAGAGTTCTCTGTGGACCAATGTTGAGTATCACCTAGTAGGAGCAGCAGAGGCTGTGGAAGGGCTAGAGAAGGAGGGAGCCAGGTCTCCAATATACACATTGGCAACAGAGGGTACCTATTTCATGCCAGGCTCCATGCTGGACTAGAGGACCCAGTGAGTTCCTAGATCACTCTCCGGGTTTGGTTATATGCCTCATTAAGAAGCCTTCTGTCTATGACATTCACCTTTCTCTGAACTGGTCCTGACTTCCCCATCTTCCCATCTGGGGTGGAGACCTGGTGCTAGTCCAGGTCCCAGGACCAATGGATGGGGCATTTGACATTGGCTCTGGGAATCCTCACCTACCAGCCTTCACAATTCATTGCTTTTAGGTCACAGAACTGAACTGTTCCTTCTGCCTATCTTGTCAAGTCCTTTGGTCATCTAGTGAGCCACCCTTCCTTGTCCCGTGAAGCCTGGCTCCAGGTCACCCACCTCCCAACCACTGAGGAAGCACCCCTGGCAGGGACAAGTGCCTTCCCTGGGATGTTAAATTTATTCTCAGTTGAGTCCCAGGATTACAGTCATGGACGTGGCACAGAGGTGATGCCCATCACGGATGGAAGAGTATACATGGCGGGGGGTGACCCTGAAGATGGATTGGGGATATCCCTGTTTAGATGTCTTGATAACCTTGGACCAAGATACTCACTGTCTGTTTCTTGAACTTCTCTG